>JASKGM010035550.1:10492-24107 GCA_034509205.1 Ceratonia siliqua
ATATTTTTAGAGAATTTGTAAAACATTTTAGGATTATATATGTCTGAAAAATTTTATTTCCCTTTTATTTATACCTATTTTTTTTTTCAGAAGCTAAGATTTGTAACTCATGTTAAAAAACACAAAATGAAAAGCTACATCCAAATTTTACTAGAAATGTTTTAATTTTTTAAATAAAGTTGTTGAGACGAAAAACCATCCCAAATGACCTCTAAATCTGATTACATACCTATGTTAAATCAATTATGCTAGTCTCTGCAGCAATGGAAATCAATAGGCCCATAGTAGAAACATCAATACTCTGCCATATCGCTACTTGTAGTTCCTTTAACTGTCATCAATCTCTTGCAATTAGAAATCAATGAAACTTGGGAGCACTCCACCTTCAGTAGCAGACCCACCAATATAATAGTTTGCATCTTGTCCAATAAGTATTCGTTTTTTCAAGTTGGTACTAAGAGGATGCAAAAGGTACATCTTTGAAAAAAAGATTCCATGACTGATAGAAGTAGTATGTTGTTGTACTTAATTTTGTGTCATCGTGGTCTTTAGTCAGTAATTGTATTCCCACGTTATAGGAGCAGCAGCTGATAGTTATATGCAGCTATATTGGTGTTTGTTGTTACATGATCCATGAATTTAGGTAGCTCGTGGGTTGTGTTTTTACTTTATGTGCAAGTGCTCTGTTTTCATGTTGTAAGGCTTTATATGGCCTTCTTTAGTTTCCAGTAATATTAATGAAGTAGTTCATTCTCCCAAATTCTACTTGTTTGCAAACACTAGAACTGACATTGTGGTATCATAGCCACTGCAAGGAAAGCAAGTTTGAATCATGGTAGTCGAGAGTAACAACTTTGTACAACCATCCATTCCTCGAATCAATGGCCATTACGAACATTGGGCCATGCTAATGGAAAATTTCTTGCGATCCAAGGAGTATTGGAACTTGATTGAGAATGAAATCCCTGCAGCAGCAGAAGGAGATGCTCTCACTGAAGGGCAGAGAAAGACTATTGAAGATCTAAAGCTGAAAGATCTAAAGGTTAAGAATTATTTGTTTCAAGCAATCGATCGTCCTATCTTAGAGACTATCCTGAAGAAGAATACAGCCAAGGATATTTGGGATTCCTTAAAGCAAACATGTCAAGGCACAGCAAGGGTGAAACGTGCTCAACTCCAGGCTCTTCGCAAAGAGTGGGAAGTTCTACACATGTAGGTGGGAGAATCTATAACGGATTATTTTTCTCGTACACTTACCATTGCTAACAAAAAATGAATACATGGTGAAAGTATGACTGATGTGGATGTCATTGAAAAAAATTCTTTGTTCCATGACCTCAAAATTTGACTATGTAGTGTGTTCTATTGAGGAATCTAAAGATCTAGATAGTTTATCCATTGATGAACTACAAAGCAGCTTGTACACGAGCAACGTATGAATGGACATGCAATAGCTGAGGAGCAAGCACTCAAAGTGGTTCATGATAGTACTCCAGCAAACAGAGATAACACTCCAGCTTATAAAGGACGTGGAAGAGGTGGATACCGAGGGCATGGACGAGGGTGAGGCAGAGTAGCATTTGACAAATCCAACGTTGAATGCTATTATTGCCACGAATTTGGGCACTTCCAATATGAATGTCCGAAAAAGAAGAAAAACACAACGGCTAATTATACTGAAACCACTGAGGAGATGTTTCTAATGGCACAAGTGAATGTGGAAGATAGTCAATATGAGGAAAGTTGGTTCTTAGACTCAGGATGTAATAATCACATGTGTAGGGAGTGTTTTTCATCTCTTAATGAATTTTTCAGGCACTCTGTGAAGTTGGGCAATGACTCGACAATTGAAGTGATGGGATAAGGAAGCATCAAGTTCAGAATTAACAACATTTTGCATGTACTGTCTGATGTTTTTTATGTGCTAGCATTAACAAACAGCCTGTTAAGTCTTGGGCAGTTGCAAGAAAAGGGCCTGACATTGGTGATAAACCTGGGAAGTTGTAAGATATACCATGCTGAGAAAGGGCTGATTACTGAAGTTGGTATGACACAAAATCGAATGTTTGTATTATGTGTTCAACCTCCATCACTGGAAACCACTTGCTTCAACACAACTTCAGCGGACCTTACTCTTATTTGGTATCAAAGGTATGGTCATTTAGGTCACAACGGGGTTGAAAATTCTTCAAGACAAAAATATGGTGTATGGGTTACTAAATATCAGCACTACCTTACCAGTATGTGAGAATTGTTTAAAGGGTAAGTAGAAAAGAGATCCATTTCCAAAAGAAACGACTTGGCGAGCTACCCAACCCTTGTAACTTGTTCACACCGACATTTGTGGACCCATCCAGCCAATTTCAAATGGCAATAAAAGGTATATGCTGAATTTTATTTCTTAATAGAGAAATCCGAAACATTTGTGATGTTCAAACGCTTTAAGGCTTTGGTTGAACAAGAAGCAGGTATTCATATTACTTGTCTTCGGTTAGATAGGGGAGGAGAATACACTTCAATTGAATTCTCTAATTTTCTTAAGGATTGTGGAATCAAAAGACAGTTAACAGCCACTTATACTCCACAGCAGAACGGTGTGGCCGAGAGAAAGAATCAAACCATAATGAACTTGATGCGAAGTATACTCGCTGAGAAGAAAATTCCAAAAACTTTTTGGCCAGAAGCTGCAAATTGGACTGTCCATGTTTTGAATCACAGCCCTACTTTAGCTATGAAAAATATCACCCCTGAGGAAGCATGGAGCGAGCATAAACCAACTGTTACTTACTTCCGATTTGGCTGCATTGCATATGTACACATCTCAGAAAACCAACGCATCAAACTTGATGAAAGAAGATTAAAGTGTGTTTTACTCGGGGTTAACAATGAATCAAAAGCTTATAGGCTTTATGATCTAGTCTCAAAACGAAATATCACAAGCCGAGATGTGCGGTTTGATGAAAGTAGTTGTTGGAATTGGGACAACAATACACAAAATTTGACTTTTAATGATCTTGATTGGAGTAAGAATTCATAAATTAATGATAGTTCAGATTATGTAGCAGTGAAAGGAGAAACTGAACCTGCAATGCAAAGAGGACTCACACCAGAAATGAGAGCAGAATTATCTTTACCACAAGAAGGAAGGCTTAGGCGATCACCTATATGGATGCAAGACTATGTAATAGGGGAAGGTTTGTCTGAAGATGAAGAGGTTTCCTGTCTTGTCATGTCTTCAAGTGATGACCCCATTCATTACTCAAAAGCTGTGAAAAATGAGAAGTGGAGAAAAGCTATGGATGCTGAGATTGAATCGATTCACTAAAACGACACATAGGAATTGATTGAATTACCAAAAAATCACAAAGGAATAGGAGTGAAGTGGATTTATGAGACTAAACTCAAGGGAAATGGAGCAGTAGATAAATATAAAGCACATTGTGGCAAAGGGTTATGCACAACAAAAGGGAATTGACTATGAAGAAGTGTTCGCTCTAGTGGCTCGAATGGATACAATTTGATTAATTATTTCTCTAGCAACACAAAATGGATGGGATATCTATCAACTTGATGTGAAGTCAGCTTTCCTTCATGGGGAGCTCAAGGAAGAAGTATACATTGAGCAACCTCTCGAATACATTCAAAACGAAAGTGAGCATAAAGTTTACAAGTTGAAAAAGGCTTTGTATGGGCTCAAGCAAGCCCCATGTGCTTGGTATAGCCGCATTGAATCCTATTTTATCAATGAAGGTTTTGAAAAATGTCCTTATGAAAATACCTTATTCACAAGGACCAAAATTGCAGCGACCATTTTGATTGTTCGTATCTATGTTGATGACTTGGTTTTCACTGGCAATGATGTGCAATTATTCGCTGAGTTTAAACACTCTATGATGTTTGAATTTAACATGACTGATCTTGGCAAAATAAGGTTCTTTCTTGGTATAGAAGTCATTCAACAATCCAATGGAATATTCGTTGGACAAAGGAAGTATGCTGAAGAAGTTTTGAAAATAGCTCTACAATCAGGCTTTCTGTGAATTAAGTGCTCCATGGACGCAGTAAACATATTGACGTTTGCTTCCATTTTCTTTGTGAGCTCACTAGCAAAGGGACAATTCAGTTAGTTCATTGTCCTTCACAAGATCAGATTGCTGATATTATGACCAAGCCTCTAAAACTTGATGCATTCCTAAAACTTCGCAAGCTGCTGGGAGTTGATTTAGATCCAAGAGTAAACTGATAACTTGTAGTTCCAGTTTAGGGGAGGATGATAGAAGTAGTATGTTGTTGTACTTAAATTTGTGTCATCGTGGTCTTTAGTCAGTAACTATATTCCCACGTTATAGGAGCAGTAGCTGATAGTTATATGCAGTTATATGTAGTTGTTGTTTGTTGTTACATGATCCATGAATTTAGGTAGCTCATGGGTTGTGTTTTTACTTTATGTGCATGTGCTATGTTTTTATGTTGTAAGGCTTTATATAGCCATCTTCAGTTTCTAATAATATTAATGAAATAGATCATTCTCCCAAATTCTACTTGTTTGCAAACATTAGAACTGACAATGACATTCTTTTCCCCACTGGTTCTTAACTTATGTTAATAATTTTGACCATTAGCTGCACCAGAATTGGGAAAAAGTTATTGGACTCCTAAGCTATAATATTATAAGATGTATTTGATCATGGTTGTCAAACTCGCGAGTTTAAGTGAACTTATGAGAGGAGAATTGTTGGTCAAAATTAGAGTCAGCAATTAGGTCGGCCCAAATTTAAATTGAGCTGACATATTTCTAGCCTAGCCCATAGAGTCATTGGACTGGCCCAACTATAATTATTAATAATTTTTATTTTAATATAATTATAATAATTTTTTTAACTAAAAAAGTTAAAATAGTAAACAAAATATGAGAACTGAGAAATATACATATATATACACACAATTAATGTTATTATTTTATATACTGTTATAACGTGACGGATGAGAAAATTTACACTGTAGTGACCTTAAGGCCTCAAAAGAAAAAAAATACAGAGATAAGAAATGGAGTCGCCATAAATTAATTATAAGGATAATTATGATCCTTTTAAAAAACCAAAAACTGGCTCTTGGAACCAGATGATAGGTTCGAGAATCTATTTACGTGTGAGGAAGGTGTTAGGCACCCCACAACGTCCATCCCTAGGATGGTTACCCTAAATTGTTTGTGCTTCAATTTATTATTGTGTTTGAATTACCCTTTTTTATTATTTTGATTTTTTGAGAAATAAAGAAGTGAGAAAGTTGGACTTGTCTTACTGTGTAAGTACTTACGTACCCTTAAGGGATTAAGGTTCACGTAGTTCGAATTAATTTGATTAAGACAATATGGGAAATTGGGTTTCCACATAGGGTCTAATAAAATGAGAGATTAATTTCTACATCATGTTTGACAAAATAAAGACATTATGGGAAAATAAATTTCCACAAAAAGCTTAGACAGAATGAGAGAATATTTCCCCACATAATGTTCAATAGAGTGAAGACAATATGAGAAATGAAATTCCACATAAAGCTTCAATAGAATGGGAGAGTATTTCCCCATATAATGTTATGAGATGAATTAAGGAATCCTAATGTTGAATTTCAACAACCTTTTAAGAGCCTTGGAACAGCAAAATTTGAAATTTGTAAAGTTTGGGGGTCAAAATAGTATTTATGAAAATATTGGGGTCCAAACTTGAATTATAGAAAGTATTGAGGTCAATTATGAAATTTTAAAAGTATTGAGGGTTAATTATGAATTTTCAAAAGTATTGGGGAACCCTAAAATAAAATAATTAGACTCCCTTTTTGACTAAAATGACATCTTCAAAATCAAGTAGAGATAATTGGGTTTTCTTTTTAAATTTGTTTAGGATGCATAATTGGGCCCTTGAAGTCCATTTGGAGTAAATTCATTAGGGTTCCCCTGAAATTAATGTAAAGAGGCCTTTTAGAAACCATTCTTTTTTTTTTTTACCAAAAAGAGAATTAGCCCCTCAAGCCCATTTCCTTTATTCTAAAAAATCCTAGGTTGGGCCTCCGGAGGCCCAATTTAATTCAAAGTGGCCATGGGACCTTTTGAAATTTTTTTTGTATTTTTAGAGTTATAGGTTTTGGGCCTTGGACCTCTTTATAAAAAAAATGAAATAAACCATTGAAGCCCATTCACCAGATGCCCCACTAAGCATGCTAACATTCTAGGTGGAAACATATATCATCATACAGAGTCCCTCCAGAGTCCTTCCAGAATAGCAGACGTGATTTAGAACAGAGTCCCTCCCCCCACAGGCATAGGATCGAAGTCAGTTAAGAGGGGGTTTGAATCAAAATTAGATTTATTTCAAACGTTTAACATAAGGCATTAACAATCTTAGAAATCGAAATTTACACTCAAGTTCAAAACACCATAATCAAAAGTCAGAAATAGGTATCGATTTCGCATTGTTAGATTAGCAGCCATAAACAATTTTCAAGTTATCAAGTCAACACCAAAAGCCATAATCGATCTAAAAATCAATATCCTTACACAGGTGAATCCCAGAAAAAATAGTATTACAATGGCAGAAGCAGATTTACGGAAACAAAACTATGAAAATCACAATGCTAACCTGTGGAATCTGGAATGAATTCCCGTAAACCCATACTTACAAACCATTTATCTTGTAACACGGAGGTTGAAACATCAGCCATATGCCAGAAATTGAAATAAACAACATACCTCTCCTTCTGAAAATCGCTCTGTGAAGTCAAAATCCCTAAATCCTCTCCTTCAAAGCCCTCGGCAAATTCCCCCCTGATTCACCCTTTCTTTTTTCCTTTTAGAATCAGATTCTTGCCCTTTTTATGGCCGAAGATGGACAGCTTGTGTGGTGCCAAGGAGTGGAGCCGAGAGGGATCAGAGGAAATCACGAAACCAGCAGTGGGGAGGGGGCCAAATCCCGTGATCAGAGGGGTAGAGAAGTGAAATGCAGAGGCGTGGCTTTATCGCGCTTGTGCTGCAGTGGGAGTCCCGGGTAACGTAGGTAAGAAATTGCTGTGTGGTTCAGAGTAAAATGGCATGTATACACAACCACGCGCGAGAGAATGCTTGGCCGAAAAAGGAACACCAACAAAAACACCTTGCAGTGGCGTGGAGACAAAATCGATGAGACAGAGTAGCAGGGAAACGAGAGGTAAGGTGAGCAGAGGGGGCACCGACGTTGTAGCACAGAAGGGGAAAGTACAGAGAGATAAAGGCATGGGGGAGCAGCACATCAGGGGCTGCGGGGGGATGACAGGGACGCAGAGGAGTTCAGAAACTGATTTGGGGATTTTAGAGGGGATCCGATTGTGAATCGGGTTGTTGAAAATGGGTATGGGTCAGGGTTATTGGATTGGGCTGAGGGTTAGTGGACCTGGGTTGGTGGTGTTGTGTGGGCTGGACTAGGCTCTTTGTTCTCAGTTTTGTTTTGCTTTGCTTTTTTGTTTGGTTTCAATTAATAATAATAATCTCTTTTTTTTTTTTTTACTCTTTTCTATAATTTGTTTTCTTATCACAGTTTTTAATGTTAATTATTATTTATTATTATTATTATTTTTATATATTATTTATATATTTATATATTTTGTTATTTCATTTTTTTTATTTTAGTGCCTGCACAAAATTTAGTGTTTACATATACCCAATTGTAATTTTGTAATTTTAATTTATTTAATAATAAAATTTATGTTAAAAGGATACTTTTCACAAATAATGTTCTTAAAATTCATTCTTCTATTACATTATAACAATTGTGAATGAAAAAGAATGGAAAAAAAAATGAGAAAAGCAATATTTATAAAACAAGAAACTGATGATTTTGTTTTATTTTGTATAAACTATATTTTATATTTTAACCTCCATCATTTTAACTGGGTGTTTTGTTTTTCATTCAAATTGTGATTCATTCCCCTTTACAATTATTATTTAATATTCAATCAATCCACTGGAGTTGAAAGCGAAAGGAACCAAATTTTTTTACTATTGCTTAGATTTTTTTAATATGTTTGGCCATAAAGTTCTTGTGGAAAAGTATAGAGCAAAAAAACTATACCTTCAAAGGAACAAAATAGATTAAGGTTAATTAATTAGGTAGACCACAAATCTTATATTGCAGAAAAAAAAGTACCTATGAATATTTTGTATTTAGACTATTTTCACCATATTTTTTAAAAAGAAATTTTGGTTGGCCCGTCATGCTGGCCCATTTGAGCAACGGGCCATATTTGTTTGGGCCAAAAAAGTCCAATTTTTTTTATACCAGTATTTTGCTAGTTCAACCCTATTATCTTTCGGGTTGAATAGACTAGCCCAATTTTGCCACCTCTAATTAAAATCGCACCGCAAGTGCACGCTATCTCTAACAAATAGTAAAGTAATGAATAAAGTATTTTTCCCACGAGAATTTGTTACCAAGCTGTTGATTATCAAAATTATCCTTCTTAATCTTAATTAAACCAAAAGATTGCAATTACTTAAATTAAAGAAAAATAATTAACAAAAAACCAAACAATTAATTGGGAGATAAAATTTACTAAGTTTAAAAGCCTATGACTACAATCTTCCCCCACACTCATATGTCTCAATTCTTTCCCAAATCACTTAATTAATTATCCCAATCATTATCCACGAGTCCTAATTTATTTAAAAGCCTCTATTGATGGTCAATTAAAAATATTCCCAATTAAAGGTGCCTTATATGTCTATGAGTAACTATTAATCAAGAATTTATTAAGCTTAAACTCTTTCTATGGCAATATATGACAATATATGTCATGTAGGTATATTTATATCTTACACGATCTCGAGGCTTCCGCTCATTGATCATATGTTTCTTTACCCAAGGCAAAAACCCCAAATCATTTTTCTAAATTTTGTAAGGTTTCCTAGGTCAATTTAATTAATGGCCAGTTAATTAGAATCATTAAGAACATATAGAGAAAATAATATACAATAATTAATTGAGATAAATGAGAAATCAAATCAAGTCATACTATATGTGGATTCCAATTGTAATCCTAGATAAAATATCTACTCCATAGAGGGAGTTATAAGAACAAGAGACAGATACAACTGACATTAGAAATTCCATAGTTGAAAAGTAAAGAGATTCGGAGGTAGAAATGATGTTAGCCCAAAAATCTTCATATCTCAAACTTGACGCCTTCAAGAACTCTGTTGTAGTCGCCAAACTTTGATCCAAAATCAACTACCTCTTTCTCCAGTCAAAAGTCCCCCTTTCCACTGTGGAGTCGTCCTCTATTTATACTGTCTTTCGCTGGTTTCTTTTCTTCCTCATTAGAACAAGATATTTTCCTTTGTTTTTTTTTTCTGCCGCTAGTTTCCTCTTCTAATTAGGATTCATCATTTTCCTCCTTTGTTTTAGGAAAGTTTCCATCACTATTTCTATTCCTCTCAATTGCTTCCTTTCTTTTATTTATTCTTAAAAGCAAACAATAAATAAAAAAATAAAAAACTCTAATAAATTAAAGAAATTAAATGTATATAAACTAGCACAAAGTTAAGAGTAAAAGTATGATAAAATTAATGTAGAAATTAAGCACATAAGGGTAAACTCAATTTTAAACTCGTAAGAGTTTATATACATCAATAAACAAATATTAAAAAATATATAATCATTATAAATGATACTTAAAATGCATAATTAAGTGAGAAAAGTAAAAATAAAACATAAATAGTGTTCCTAAATATCATAAATCAATATCCAAGTGTCAACTAAGAATTAACAAAGTTTAAAACTCTTAATTTAAAAAAATTATATAATGCCCCATCATGCTAAACCTTTGACACCACGTTATACTTTAGGAAGTCTACTTATTTATAAATACCCTTAGCATAGGGAAACTTTGACCCTTGGTTTGAGAATAAACAGAAATTCCTCTTGTGACAAATTGGAGAGAAGCTAGGTGAAAGTGAAAGTATTTTGAAACTTGAATATTGTTCTAAAATAAATCAAATAAACTATTAGTTTGCAATTGTAAGTTGAAGATTAAATTTAATACAAATTTCCTAAATTCTCTCTACATATTGTGAGCATTTCCTAGAAGATTCTTTAGATAATTTAGCAAAGACGTTACGTGGGTCTTCTTAGAAATCCTATGATAAAATATCAAGGACTCTTGTTAAAATACTACAAGCATTTTGGTTGCATTCTTCTCAAAATATCTAAGATATTTCCAACAGCAACACAATTCCCTTGTTCTAAAACTCCTAATTTTTTTCTCGTGTATGCCAAAATATATGGGAGGTACTCGACCATTTTTCAGTTATATATTTGGCCCCTTTTGTCCCATAATCTTCGCCACCCAGCTACCCAGCTAAGTTACTATCTCTTCCTGTTTCGTCCCATTTCCCTCTAAATACTGCTGGTTTTAGTGTCGATTAGCAGCAGGTAGCTTGCTGTAATAGTGAACTTGCACTTTCCTCTTTCCTTCAAGTTAACCGAGAACACCATGTCCACCAACTAGAATCATGAGAAAAACGAGAGGAAATAAACCAGCAGTTTTCTTTCCTTTCTTAGTTGATTTTCGGCCATTTCCTTTCTTCCTCACTGTGAATCATCTTCCAGCAGTGAATAGCCACCATTCTTAGTGGGTTTGGCCGAATATATCATCTCTTTCAGTCTTGGGCGTGAAAAATTTGTGGAGAAAGGTATTGATTTGCATATGGAGCTATTTGGTGGTATTAGGGGTATTTGAAGTAGTACCCGTTTCTGATTTCTCTAACATTTGTCTCCCTAAGATAATTTCTAAGCTTTATCTTGGCTGTAGATGTCAAATGGAAAGAGTTTAGGTGACGGATAATTTGATTAATGGCTATAGTATTATAAAAAATTTGGGGTATTGGTGATGAGTGTGGAAGCTCAGTTAATGCAGAATATAGATGATAATGTGGGCAACTAATGTGTTAATTGAGTATTTTATTTATATACATATCATACTCTTGTATATTTGAATATACAAGCATATTATAATTGTTTTTGTCCCGATAGAATTTCATTTATGTCCTTCATCTTATGAGAAGTACCTTACTCTTGGTACTACATTTTTATTCAAGATCCATATATGTTTTAAATTGTTCCTATATGAGTTCATATATGATTATGACCTATACGTAATACATAAATTTCAAATTCATAATGTATTTAAGTATGTGACATTAGTAGTATTGTTACTCAAATCTGATATGGCTAATTCATGTACAAGAAATGAAAATGTTCCCTACACCCATATGATATAAATTACTTGTAAAGTGCTATGTTTATGATTTATGAAATTATCTTTTTGGGTGGATCCTATAGCTACCTCCATAGTATAACCCTAGGTGCACCTAGCTTACTTGAATGTCCATGGACCATACTGTGGGAGTGTGAACACCTAATTTTGTCCAGAGATTTTATTAACAATTTTCTCTCAAAAAAATAATAAAAATAAAAGAAAAGAGAAACAAAAAAAAAATAAAGAAAAAGGGCCCAATAGGCCATTTTTGGCAAACCCAATCAGCCATTGAACAAAAAGAAGAAACAGACAAAGCCCACTCCAATAATTTCAGCCCACCAATAACAATCAGCCAAAAAAAAATTGACTCAAGCCTAACCCACCAAACTGGACAGCTCGTAGCCCACCGGGTTCTTGACCTGACCCAATACCTAATTCGGTTGCCACTCTAAATCCCTAAATTATACAGAATCCCCGGTTCCCCTCACCTCTCTACTTCGCGGCACAACCTCATTTTCTCTGGCATCCCGCTGTCTTTTTTGATGAACCATCGCCTATCTCTCATATCTTCTCTTCAATCACCGTCGAGTTCGCTCCTCCACCATCAAAGGAGATTTGGGCGAGAAGTTGATTTGGTTTACCTGCCATAATCGGACACTGAGGGAGCAAAAAGGGGAATCAGAGAGCCGATTTTGGTTTGAATCGTGCCTTGACAGAAGGAATTGATTAAGGGAGACGGTTCTCTCTCGACTATAAAAGGAACCAAGGACACCCAACAAAAAAAAACAAAGAGCTTCAGAGAAGAACCAAGAGCCAACGGAGCCAACCGAATCAAGAGCAGGAAGAACAACTAAGAGTGGAAAACACCCAAGAGTGATCCAACCGAGAGGAGCATCAGCGAGGGAGAGAGAAGCAGAACTAAAAACCCTTGAGGCAGAAAGGAAGTGATTGCTTGCCGAGTTCAACACAGGTAAATTTCTTCCTATTATTCTGCATGCGATTGATGTTGATAGAGCTATGATAAATAACGTATTCCATGATTTAATGCCCCTAGAATTTGTAGTCAATGAGGCTTTCTGTTGATGATTTAGAACTTCATTTTAAAAGGGAGATAAGGCCTTCCTGGGGGATAGGATGATTCTTCATTTTATTCAATCTGCCTTGAAACAATTTCTAGTAAAGTTTAAACGAAAAATCTCCTTTGTGGAAGTGTTTCTGCGATCCTTGGCAATCCTTAATTATTTCATTATTATGCTATTTTCTCTTCGAATAAAATAACTTCCCTGTTCTGAATCTGTAAATAATCCCACTGTTTTTTTTTGGCAAACTCAACATGGGGTTTTGGGATTGGGCAAAACTGTTAACTCAGCATGGTGTCACGAATTCACCTGGGTTTGGAGGGATTACTTGGGATACTTCTACCATTTACAGAGTAGTGAGAAATGATGGAACTGTCTACACACTTAGATTTTTTTTTTCTTGAAAAGAAATGCATTCATTTTTTTTAAATGAGTTTTGTGGGATGGGGATTGTTTCTTATGATTGATTAATTTAGATCAAATTATCATCAACATCAAATCCTTTGACTTTGAGCTCGCTGATGTTCATTTGCCTGTTGTGTGATCTCACTTTAGTATAGTCCATGTATTTGATGTGTATAATCACTAGAAGAATTTCATTTTCTTATACATTAATTTATTTGTCAAATTACGTGTAATTGAATTCTTCTATGTTTTTCTTGAATTTGTAGTGCCTCGGTTTACTGACTTGTAATGTTGTTCCATTTTATTTGGTTATCCATTTATTTATTTTGTAGTTTATTATTTTATTTTGCTTATTAGTATCAGTTTTTTTTCTCATCATTTTCCCTTTATCCTTCTCATTTTGGGTGTGACTTTGGTTGATAAAGATAACCATAGGCCTATTACTTTCCTCTCACACACCCATTTGCAACTATTACTCATGTTTTCATTTAGGCTAGGTTCCAAAGACCCCTAATAATAAGGTCCCTTTAAAAAAAAAAAAATTGTCTAAGTCCCAAAACATTAATGGTGGGGCTGATTTTCAAAACTATGGACCCACGAAAAAGGCAATATGAAATTCTAAATTCAAAAGGTCTTTTAAAACCAGCAAAAGAGGTTAAAATTAAAATTCAAGGAATCAATGGATGAGTTTTCATTTAAAATATAAAAACAAAAAAAAGAACCATGCAAACTTATTCCATTGGGTTTCAATGACCCAGTCAAGGCATTTCTAAGGGAGCTTTGAGGATTCCCTTTCAAAAAAGGGGTCCATTTCAGATATCACAATTGAGTTCAAATTCTTGAAGTAT
>JASKGM010035561.1:0-24098 GCA_034509205.1 Ceratonia siliqua
ATATATATATATATATATATATATATATATATATAATATTATATTTCATTCAATTGAAATAATAAATGTTATGATTATTTAATTGATATATAAAGTATGTATAATTTGATAGTCACCAAAGTGGCCAAATTAGAAAGTTTTCATAGATATCAAATTAAATAAAATTCAATTACCCATGATTATGTGATACTTATAATGGAATGACATGATGATCTTTACTGGGTATATTGAAGTTCATTGATTATAAAATAGTTAAGGATTGCCCAAAGGCTGATCAGTTGATTTTATAATCTATGAATATGATCGTGGTTGATTGATATACTTGATTAGATATGTATAGTATTTCCAAAGATAGCAAACATGTCTAGTTGGAGTATATATAATTGCCAATTATGTGAAATTAAAATTAAGCATAAATTATGTTTATTGTTGTACATTGTTGTATCACCCGAAGGAGAACTTCAATGTATATTAATGTATGTGAGGATTTGTCTGAATCTGTATTATGTGTTTAAGTTTATGTCTAAAAGCATTATATGTATTCTTGCAACTTCTATTTTTGTTTCTCTTCATTCACAAGTTGCGTCTGTTATAAGGTTTAATGGGCTCAATTTCTCTTAGTGACATGAACATATCCAGTTTCACTTAGGTATTCTGGATCTTGATTTGGCACACCTTAATGAGAAACCAGCTGCTATTACTGATTCTAGCAATGATGAACTAAGGTATTTCCATAAGGCTTGAGAAAGATCAAATAGACTCAACCTAATGTTCATGCGAATGACAGTAGCAAACAACATCAAGTCCACAATTCCCAAAACCAAAAATGCTAAGGAATATTGAAATTTGTGGAAAGTAGTTCCCAATCTGACTTTGCAGATAAGTCACTTGTGGGAACATTAATGGGTACTTTGACAACCATGAAGTTTGATGGCTTATGTACCATGCATGGGTAAGTCACTGAAATGTCAAATATAGCAGCATGGATTAAGATCCATGGGAATGGAAGTAAGTGAAACCTTCCTTGTACAATTCATCATAAACTCCTTCCCTTCTGAATATGGTCAATTCCAAATCAATTTACAACACCATTAAAGATAAATGGAATGTGAATGAATTGCAAAGTATGCTTATTCAAGAGGAGGTACGCCTTAAGAAACAAGGAATTCACTCAGTTATTTCATAGGTCAGCAAGAAGCTAGAAAGAAACATGGAAAGAAAAGAAAGGGCAAGAAAGGACGATCTAATCTTAATGTGTCATTTGCCCCAATCCACAAGAAGGAATAGAAGGATGACAAGTGTCATTTTTGTGGAAAGGATGGACATTATCAGAAAGATTTCCTAAAACATAAGGCATGGTTCAAAAAGAAAGGTGAGCCTAGTGCTTTTGTATGTCTTGAATGAAACTTAGCAGAAGTTCCTTATAATACTTGGTGGATTGATTTTAGCTGTACCACTCATGTTTCTAATACGATGCAGGGATTCCTTACGACCCAAACCATAAATCCAAATGAAAAGTTTGTCTTCATGGGAAACCGAGTCAAAGCTCCAATTGAAACCATTGGAAACTACCTTTAATTTTAGACACTAGACATCATTTAGACCTTTTCCAAACCCTTTATGTACCTTCTGTTTCTAGAAATTTAGTTTCCTTGTCTAAACTTGATGTGGCTGGATACTCCTTTAAGTTTGGGAATGGATGTTTCAGTTTGTTTAAGCAAAATTATCTCATTGGTTCTGGTGTTCTTTATGATGGTTTATACAAATTAAAGCTAGATAACTTTTTTGCTGAAACTCTGTTAACCTTGCATCATAATGTTGGAACTAAATGTGGTTTAGTAAATGAAAGTTCTACTTTCTAGTGGCATAAACATTTGGGTCATATATCCAAAGAAAGAATACAAAGATTAGTAAAGAATGAAATCATTCTTCATTTAGATTTTACTGACCTTGGTATTTGTGTGGATTGTATTAAAGGAAAACAAACAAACCACACAATTAAGAAATCAGCCACAAGAAGCACACAGCTTCTTGAGATCATACACACTGATATACATGGTCCTTTTGATGTTCCATCTTTTAGTGGAGAAAAATATTTTATCACCATCATTGATAATTTTCATGTTATGGCTACGTCTATTTGTTGCATGAAAAATCTTTGTTAGTAAACATCCTAAGGGTGTTTATTAATGAGGTTGAAAGGTAATTAGACAGAAAGTTGAAAATTATCATATCTGATAGAGGTGGTGAATATTATGGAAAGTATGGAAAAACTGGACAATTACCCGGTCCATTTGCTAAATTCCTCGAAAAGCATGGCATATGCGCTCAATACGTGATGCCAGGTAAACTGCAACAGAATGGTGTTGCCAAAAGAAAAAATCATAATTTAATGGAAATGGTTAGGAGTATGACAAGTCATTCATCTTTACCCCTGTCACTGTGGATGTATGCTTTAAAGACCACCATATATTTGTTAAATAGGGTTCCTAGTAAGGTAGTCCCAAAGACTCCTTTTAAATATTGGACTGGTAGGAAACCCATTTTAAGGCACTTGCATGTTTAGAGTTGCCTGGTGGAAGTAAGAATTTATAATCCACATGAAAAGAAACTAAACTCAAGAACAACCAATGGGCTTTTCATTAGTTGTCCAGAAAAATCAAAAGGGTATAGATTTTATTATTCTGGTCGTAGTACCTATACCCATAGAAATGCTAGGTTCATAGAAAATGGTGACATTAGTGAGAGTATGGAACCACACAAAGTGGAAATTCAAGAAGTTAGGGTGCAAATACCTATACCCATAACCTCTTCTAAGGTTGTTGTTCCTATAGTTATTGAATAGTTTGATAACTTACAAGAACAACAAATGAATGACTCAACACCCAATAATGAAATTGTTGCTAATGAACCTCTGTGGATGAACCACAAGAAGTAGCATTAAGAAGATCTCAAAGGAAAAGAAAATAAGCTATTTCTGATGATTATGTGGTTTATCTACAAAAGTCATAATTTGACTTAGAAATTGATGAAGATCCAGTTTCATTTTCAGAAGCCATAAATAGTATTAATTCTACTAAGTGGTTAGATGCCATGAAAGAAGAGATGAAATCAATGGATCACAACAAAGTCTAGTATCTCGTTGAATTGCCGGAAAGATGTAAAAGGGTTTTGGTTGCAAATGGGCCTTTAAGACCAAACGCAACTCTAGTGGCAATATTGAACAATATAAAGCTAGACTTGTTGCTAAAAGTTTTACTCAAATAAATGGCATTGACTATAGGGTGACCTGTTCTCCAGTTTCTAAAAAGGACTCTTTTAGAGTCATTATGGCATTTGTGGCTCATTATGACTTAGAGCTATACCAAATGGATGTGAAAACCACTTTTCTAAATGGGAATTTAGAGGAGAAAGTTTACATGGACCAACTAGAGGGTTTTTTAGTTCAAGGAAAGGGACACATGATGTGTAAACTCAAAAAGTCAATATATGGACTTAAACAGGCTTCCCGTCAGTGCTATCTTAAGTTCAACTATACAGTTGCTTCACATTAATTGTGGTTCACATGACTATTACTAGATAAATAAAAGATAATTATGGTTTATCATTTATCTTTTATTTATTTAATAGATAATATGGTTTATTATCTTTTAGTTATCTAAAAGATAATTATGGTTTAATAATATTAAGTGCTAAATTCTTATTGGTCAATTAAGGAGATATTTTCTAAATAACTGTTCATGTTAATGGAATATGAAAATAACTTAAACTCTCAAGACCTGGTCCTCTCTCTGCCTATAAAAGATACATTTCACTCCACTAGAATGTACATCAAATTTAAAGGGGCTAAGAAAGAGAAACTCAAGTCTTATTCTTTAGCAGCTTTTGAAGTCTTTCATCAAGATTTAATCCATGGATCAAGATACGCTTTCTTGATTAATTATTCCTGTGAAAATTCATTTTGTTCTAAGATCTTAGTATTATCGTTATGCAAAATTAGATATTGATTTGCATAAATAAATTAAAGAATTTGCTTCCAGTTATGATTTTGCAGGTTACAGGAAACATACAATATCACCCATCTAACTCCCTAGTATTGAGGATATGTTTGGGATGTGGGTGGGTTAATATTACAACGATGATGGGAGGTGAATGTGGTGGATAAGGGACTGACGATGATTACAATGGTGGTATAGTAGAAATAGTGTGGTGGTTTGGTGTTGATAATGATGGTGACAATAATAGTAGCTAGCTATAATAATAATAAGGCGGTGATGACAACCATTATGTTAGTAATAGTAATTGGGACAATGACAGTAGTGGATCTAGAAATTTTAATTAGCGGGGGCAAAAACTAGATTATAGTCTATAATGGGAGATTACAAAAGTAATTCTCACTTTTACGAATTCCCCAATTACATTCAATGTCTCTCACACAAAATACATAATCTCATGACAAAAAACAGAAAATATCTTAACTTTTATATATTACAATTGTTTTGTACGTGTTTTCATATTTTAAAATGTATGATTTTTTAATTTTTTAACACTATCAAAAATACCTCTCTAAGACTAAACAATTATTCAACCATTCATCTCACATACTGTTGTGCATTCCATTATTCAAAAAATTAATTGCAGAGAAATATCTTTCAACTGTTGCACTTGCCATAGACAAAATCAAAGTTAACTTCATAGGTAAATTTATCATTAGATACACAATATACTTTGTAATTTTTACCAATATTTCAGAAAGATCACTAATTCCATTTAACTTTAAAAAGTTATTATAAGAACGAACATATATGATATAGGTTTCAAGTTGACTCTTAATGCAACAACTAGAAGCAAAATTTCTTATTTTCTTTACTTTATTCATTTCTTCACAAAAAAATTAAACAAAGTAGATAAAACTCTAATAAATAAGGAAATTAAACATAAGCTAGTATAAAATTAAGAGTAAAATTATGATAAAAATAATATAAAATTAAGCACAAAAAGTAACTTTTGAATTTTATCTAAAATAAATTAATGAAGTACAACTGATTAAAAGAATGATGGGAATTTGGCCTATGTGAGGGTGGCTTCCAAATTTTCATGGGGTAAATTTCTTTTTACATATATTATATGCAAAAAAAAAAAAAAAATTTCAATTGCCCCCACACCTTAAATGCCCCAATTGGTGGCAAGGGCAATATGGGTGGCAGAGCTCGTGACAATAATGATCCTAAATAAGATTTAGGAATAATGTTAGTAATTTTTAATTTAAGTATAGTCATAAAAAAATTTTAATTTATTTTATTTTATTTTACAAGAAAAAATATCAAATTTTTTCTTTTATCTAAAAGGAAAAACATGAATTCTACCCTTATTTGAAAGTAAATTTATATGTTCGCGAAAAGCTTGTAAACAAAATTAATAAATTGCTTTGTTTCTTTTCGCAAAGTAACGTTTTTTTTTACTGAATGTAAAACAACTTCTAAGCGCCATAAAACATGTCAAAAGCACTTTTTTTTTAAAAAAAACATTTTAGAAGCACTTTTAAATAGTGAAACAATATCACCAAACAGACTTAGTCCCTAACCTTTGTTTTGTAATTTTTGTATGACATTTTTATTTTTATTTTTTTAATTTTAAATCGAGTTATTACTCTCTCAGATAGTGGAGAGGGTTGCAACTTGAAACATCTTTATATATAAAAAAATTTATGCTCCTTCTAAAAAATTTGGTTAGCATATGATTAAAAGTAAGCGTATTAAAATATCTTACGAGGTAAAGAGGGTTTGGCCACTATTACCCAACTCCTTGAGGCAAGTAACATCATACAGTTCAATATTTTAAACCTTTAGCCGCTTGCAGATATTGCCACATAAATAAAAGAGATTATCCTATGAAATCAATGATTAGTTTTGATGTGAACCTTTATACCTCTTTCTTTTCATGCTTCCAAGCATGGCTTTTGAGTGACTGAAAACAACAGATTGCGTATCTATATGTACGTATATGTAACATGAGAAACAGTATTTTGACACTTTTATATATTTACATTTCTCTTTACAAATATTTCATCATTATTGATATAATATTAAATAAAAAATTATTTTTATAATAACAAATAAAAAATGATTTTATAATAAAAAATATTATTATGTAAGAGGAAGTGTAAGAGAATGGTATGAAAGTAGGTGTAAAAATAACACAAATCATATAAGGAGCCCTATTTATTTTTATCACAAACTATGTAGTGAATTAACTTTATGACATATTGATGGGACATAAAACAACTTTGAATTAATGTACAAATTTGTGAATATGATATTCATGATAAGAATTCTTAATCCAATATAGTGAATTTTGTGAGAACTTTTGTAAATTAATCTCTCATTTAATATTAACATTAAAAAAATATGTGAGGCTAATTCAACTATAATGTGGTTACCCTAGTCGTTGTATAAATTTTGTAAAAAAATTAAAAAATTATACAATTATACAAATAATATCGCCCATGCGCAATATAAGCTCATGATATAAAGGGCTTTAGAGTCAAAGTCAGATGATAAGCCTCTACTTCTAAATATTGATATTTGTTATTTAATGTAATTGTTTATTATCGAATTGTTGTTAGATATCAAATCATGCTCCACCATTCATATAAACCCCACCACCTCTTCCCTATCCCTTTCATTACCACAAAACCTTGAGTAAATTAAAAATAATATAACATTCTGTACTTACCAACAAGTGCCTCACAGTTCAAAAGGGGCAGAAGAAAAAATATAATCCACACATGCCCACAGACACATTGTTTCTTCTGAGAATATATGAATTGATTTTCATATCAAAGTCTTTGTCCTTTTCTCACTTACATGTTGCTTGTGTGATTAAGTAGATGACCATTAGCATTAAATCAACTCCTCTTTGTACCACTTTGTCTCTTTCTATATAGTCCCTACCTTAAACATTCTTTGGACAACTATGGTGATTAATTTAAGCTATTTAATTTGGTTTAAGCTTCAAAATGGAAACAGAGAATAATATATTATATTTATAGTCATGCTCTCTGACTTCTATTTTGACTTCTTTCTGACATGGAGTGAACTACAAATAATGGCATTGAGTACGAAAACTAAAATAAGGGTTTGGCTTTAATCATTAGTAGAGCATTCAATTAGTATATCATATCTCTGAAAAAGAATTCCAAATGATGAAGTGTTTTGTTTATATATTTCAATTTGCTGTATGGAAAGGGCCAATTCCTGGTTCTACTTTGTTTCAGAAGGAACTCCGGTTTTGCTCCACTCAGATGCATGAAGTTTATAGCACTTTGTATTGGCAAATATTTTCTGTTGTTGTAAGTATAATACAAAATAGAGTAAATTATATTTACCTTCCTATATTTTTAAAACCTATATTTGCACTTCCTTTAATTTTAATAATATAAAAACCTTCCTTTTATTAACAAAATTATTAGCAAATCTTGAACACAATAAATATTCCCTCCCAAAGACTTCTAATTTATAACATAATTCAATAGACCACAAATCATGAAAAAGTCAAGTTAATGCTTGTGAAAACTTTATATAATAGGGGAGGTTAATGAAAGTATTTTGAAATTAATTAGAGGGTGTGTGAATATAGGTTTTATAAATTTCAGTGGTATTTTTTGTATAAATAAAAATTAGAATGAATATGAGTGTATATATGTTTAAAAATATGAGGAGAGGCAGATGTAATTTATTCTATAAAATAAGTTAATTTGCGCTCGAAGAGAAAATTAAAAAAACAAGTGGTTATATAGTTAATTAATAAATTAAAGCAATGGCTCAATTTCGTTCAAAATTATTGTAAAATTAGATTGTGCCTAAATTCAAGTTTTCAGAGGAGCATATTTTCATGATAAGTTATAATTTAAAATTTTTGAACTTAAGCTAAAATTAATATATTATAAAAAAAGATGTGACGACTCAATTCAAGATTTGTGACTGGACATATTAAATCATGGCTATATATATATTTTTAGACGATTACAATGCATGAATTATATGTAATTAAAAAATAAAATACATTAAATATAATCAAATTGTGAATGTTATGTTGACTTTATAAATTTTCAACACATTTGGTGACGTACCATTAAATATAATGGACAGCCACGATCTGAAAAAGTGAGTCGTTAACTTTTGATAATGTGATTGGATCCAAATTTTAGTTTTACTATGCAATAAACCATTTTCCAAGCATCACCCCATTATTCACTATAACACATTACAAATTTTTTTTTTTTGCATGGTTCAACTTATTAAATATAAAACTTTATAAATTTTCAACACATTTGGTGACGTACTCAGAATTGACACATTTACCGCTAAATCAATAGCCTTAATTACAATTTCAAATAAAAGCTTATATATGGAATTTATTCAATGGAATTAGTGTGCTCAATAATAGCAGATTTATTAACTGATGGGAAACTAAACAAGTTGATTTTTTCTACAAAATAATTCAAATCTGTTTACTTCATTTCCAATATAGGGAAATTTGAATGGCGCCTATTGCATTTGAGGTTAAATGTTGATAAGGTAGAAAAATGCGCTTGAAAGTCATTGGCTGTGGTCTAATGATGAAGAGTTTAGATAGTTTATCAAAAGCTTTATGTTCACACTTTCGTGCCACTATTTATAGAAAAGATAAATCCACTTACAGATTTTAAAAATGGATGAAACAACTTGATCTCCAAATTTAGGAGATATATAGCTCAAAACTTCAAAGTCTAAAAAGCAAATGATAGTGATGCGACAGTTTGGGAATTTATAATGAAAACTTGCAAATCCAAACGTTTGATATCTTGGTTGACTTATGCAAGAGACGATCACAGCATAATCTTGCCAACCAATCTATTAGACTTGCAAGATTATGCTAAGAAAAAGTATTTGATTTTGTTTTAGATTTGGGCATGTTTAAGGCATTTTATGGGATTAGGGTTGGCAAATCAATAGAAAGTGAAATTGACTTTGATAACCAAAGGCATTGGTCAATGCAAGAAACGTGCATCATATGATCACAATGTTGGGTCACACTGTGATGGGCACTTTTAGGCTTCCAGTGGGCTAAATATTAATTAACTTGAAATAATTTTCAATGCGGAAAAATGGCTTTAAAACTTGTATCGTTTTCATTAAACTTTTTTAAGGTTGTAAAATTAAATATTTATGTCAATAATTTTAATTTTAATATAAATATCAAGTTGGAACATATGATAATTTGATAAATTTTGATATATTAGTGATAATATTAGTGAAAAAATTATAAAATATTAAAAGTTTCGTAGATGATAGCAATAATATTAATTAACGATGGATATCATTAAAGGTGAAGCCTTGAGGAGTGTAGCAATAGTCGACTATTCTATAAAGGTTTAAAATTACTAAAACAATTAAAAAAAATTAGAATAATGTTAAATTCAGTATATGAAACATTCCACTGAAAGTAACTCAAAATAAATATGAATATTTAATTTATTCAGTTTAATTTTATTTAAATTTTTTATAAAAATTATAATTCGAAATAGAGAAAATAAAAAAACTTAAAAAAAAATATTTTGTTAAAATCTATTAATCAAATTGGCTAAATGAATGGCGTGAGGAAAAGTTTATAATAAAGGTGATTACTAAGTTATACTCAGAGGCATGATTTTTTATCTTTTATAATTTTTATTCTAAGAAACGAAAGAAAAGATTTTAAGAAAAAATTTTCAAAATTTCAAAAGAAAGTTAAAAGAATTAAAAAAAAAAAGAACACAATCCTTTAAAAAAAGTGAAAAATTAAAGAAAATGTAAAAAAAAATTGAAAAAAAGAGATAATTGAAAAAAACAAACAAAAGAAAACAATTAAAAAAAGAATAAATAACTATCTCCATCGGGTGTAGCTTAGAAGCCAACTTAAATAAAAATATCATTTGAATAAACTTCAAGGATTGGTAAATTTACCACAATAAAAAAGACGTTGAAGTTAATTTAGATCCCCGCGCAAAGATGGGAAGATACAAAAAAAAAAAAAATGATACCCAACTACACATTCATATATAAAACTAGTCGTTCGCTGCGCAAAAATTATTAAAACCTAGTTATATAAGATATTTTAATAATTCATAATAATAACATCATATTCTTTTTATTAATAGATGTAAAATTTACATAATAACTTTAAGATATCAAAAAGCAGAAATATAAATTTTGATAAAATTTATATGAAATTTTTAGAGGTAATTAAACATATAATTGAAGAAATAAAACTCATCATCACTGTTTAGAGGTAATTAAATAATAACAGAAGAAGAAAAAAGTATAAATAAATGATAAATAAAAAATTAAGTAAAGCTCACTTAATTAGCAAAAAATAGAGTATCCATTTGATATAATTTCATTATGTATCACTAGCTTTTACATTATAGGTAACTAAACAATAATTGAAGAAAAAAATAGAAACAAAAGATTAAAAAAAGATAATTAAATATATAAGTAAAGATCAATTAAATAGAAAATGGCAAAGAGAGTATCTTGATGCAATTTTGTCACCTATGATAAACTTTTACATTATAGGTAACTAAAAAATAATTGGAGAAAGAAATATCAAATAAAAAGATAACTAAAGAAATAATTAGAGTTAAATAAGTAGAAAAAAAAAGCATCCACTTAATGTAATTTCTTCACGTTTGTATCACCAAATATTGTAGGTATAACCTTTAGCATCTAATTAACTACATGAATAACTAATTTGTACATCATACGTGAATCACATTAATATAGATATATGAAATATGAGATTATAGGTAAATAAGCAAAGAAAGAACTTTAACATTTAAGAATATCAAATTATATACTAATTTCAACGTATTCCCAAAATTTGAAGTTTTTCATATCTCCAAGTGGGGATTGGATGCCATCTACCATATTGAACTATCACATGTTTTACTTAAAATGCTTAACTTAATGCTTCTCCTTCATTATATTTCTTTAGCATCTATGTTTTCCCCATCTTTTTTTATGCTGTAATATCATTTTGCTGGAGGAAAAAGAAATTTAGTAGTATTTCTCTAAGAAAATTTTCTTTAACTCACTTCTTGTTTCGCTTTTGATTGACGTTTCTTAACTTGCTTCAAATCACATAATACAATGGGAATTTATAGATAGATTAGATGACCATTTAGCATCTAATTACATTAATTACTAATTAATACACCCTACATGAATTACATTAATAGAGATACATGAGTTATCATATTCTAGGTGCATATATAACTTGTTAGTTCAATTAGCAATGAGCACTCAAGAAAGGGGGGGGGGGGTTAAATTGAGTGCTTATAACTTTTTAAAACTTTTTCGAGCAACAAGGAATATTTCTTACTTGGTCAACCAGAAAATCACTCTCAGCTAAAACAAGGAGAAATAGTTAGTGAAAGATGCTGGAATTACTTTAATAACCAGAAGTTTAACAAGTCAACAAAATCATTATGTTCTTTACTAAAACAAAATCTTAGAGAAAGATATAATGAAGTAGATATAAGTAAGAAGATTGTGTGATATCAGTACTTAATCGAAGATAATGAGCAAGCAAAAATAAACAGTTGAGAGTAAAGAAGAATCACACTAGGAATTATAGTGGTTCAAATCCAACAAAAGTGGATCCTATGTCTACTCTCCAAGCACACAGTAACGAAATTTTACTATGACGGCAATCACCAAGATTACAGGTGCAACTTACAAGCTTTTACAACCACTCCAAGTTAACTTACTCACACTGAGTTTTTTTTAAGAACCCAGCTAAACTCTCAAGGTCAAGCACTCTACTTTTTATACCTTACACTTGGTAACCTATCACAGTAAATTTTCTCTCAGGCTCAATCTAGCAAACCTCACAATATTTTGATGATAAAAGTAAGTCACTTGACTCCCAAACTATTTGAATGTACAAGAATTGCTCAAGGAGTTCAATCTATTTTAAGCTCAAGAAAATTTGTATTGGATGAAGGCTTGCTCTTGGTGTTTCAGTGTGTCCAAGATCATCGTCTTCTTCTTCAGCTTGGTGTAGCTTTTATATATGAATTTGAAGCTTGTTGTCTTGCTAGCCATTTGAGCGCATTCATTAGTTTTGTAGTAATCTTCTAGCTTGTTGCAAAATCAATTTTGTAGATATTGACAGAGGCTTTGAGTTGACATTCATTTCTTTGAATTTAAATTTTGGGAGGTATGATGAGTTCTCTTTGCAGGTTTCACACTTGAAGCTCTTCTAGTTTTGGTCATTGTAATTTGTAGCTACACAGTTTACTTCTTTAAATTAAATCAAAGATGGAACATTAATCGAATAAAATAATGTAAACATTTGCTTTTGTTAGAGTCTTCTAGAAGATAGGCCGTGGCATTCTATAACGCTTCCACTTTTTCGGGCAAAAGGGTGGTGGCTTCTTGCAAGGGAGCATGTCAAACTGAAAACTGGCTAAATCCCTTTCACACTTTGATTCAATATTTTATTTTGATTCATTTCATTATGACTTTTGCCTGATTCTTCTTTTCTATATGCTACTTGCTCTTTTCTAGCTTATCATCCCTTTCTAGCTATCATTTTCTTTCTACTTAGTTGACACATCAAAACTTATTTATTATGTGATTTTTCTCAACATTCTCCCCCTATTTGATTATAACAATTAATTGCTTAAGAGAAAATTCAAACTTGCTTTAGCTATATGTTTCATATAAAATACGATATACTAATTCCCTTGATATTGTATATCAATTATGGCATAACTCAAACTCGGGCTCCCCTTGAGTTGATTCCTTGTCATTTTGCCTTGCAAAGAGAAACTTAGTGCTAGTATTGTATTGTACTCCCAACTTAAGTCCCCCTTAGTTTCTACAAAAAGGGCAGTACTCTTGATGGCCAAAATGGCCAAGATACTTGAGAAATTATCTCTTTCTATCTTCTCCCCCTTTGGCATCAACAAAAAAGGAATAAGTAATAATTGATATCTTAACATTGATAATAAGGTCAACACATAATAGAAAAAAAGCTAGAACAAAGGCATAACATAGTTTAGGCTGAGTGGCTATGTGTTAGAGTATCACAGCATATGCCACAAGATAAACATATAAACAAAGCAATAGTTCAAGCAAGGACAACACAAAGTTTAATAGATTCTAAAGTTAAGCACCAAGTGTATTAGAGGCAGGGTTAAGAATATATGTGTTGATAGTATGGGCAAAATCAGATTGGGTTTCTTCTGAGTCTTTGTCTTGGGTCAATTTATTCACATGAGTTGCATTAAGAGTAGTTTTGTTGAGGGGTGGAACCAGAACCTTTTCTCTTAATAAGCAGCTTGGAGGGCCTTAGTATGTTTAAGAAACTTGCCATCAGATTTGTTAAGTGTTGCAAGTTTTGCTTCATCTCATTAATTTCAAACTGCATAGCTATTGTTCAAGTGTTTTGATCTTGATAATGTTCTATAACTGTATCAACCAAGCTTTCAAACATTGCCTTCGGTATTTCTAATTCAGATTCATCTTCTTCTTGTTTCTCTTTTGATGATGCTAGCCCAGTGAACTTTTTCTTTATCTCACCCACTTTCTTCATAAGTCTTGTTCCGTTATGAGTAAGAACTTCCTTCTCTTGCTCAAGTTTAACTTCAACCATTATAGTGGGATTTTGGGTCTCTGCAGTAGAAGGTTTAGATATGGGATGAGGGTGAAGAGGGATTGCCCTGATTGGTTCTTTGTCTAATATCTTCACAGATTCATCTAAAGGTTCCTTACCTTTCCTCCTTTTGACTAAAAGGACTTCTTCTTCAGAGTCCTCTTCTCTTGAATAGAAGCAAGCATATTTTCCCTTACTTCTTTAACTTTAGAAACTTTGGCTGAGGATACCTTTTTATTCTCAACCCCTTCTTCCTATTCCTGAACTTCAGGAGAACTTACCTCTTTTTCTGATTCAGCTATGAAGGAATCAGAGGAGTTACTTGTAAAACTTAATTCTTCATGAGTACATTCCTTGTTCCTATTAGAATCTTCTTTCTTAGACATACTTTCCTTGCTATCATCTAAAAGATTGACCATAGGAGGGGTCCCTGATTCTTCTTTTAGAGAAAGGGAATCTTCATGGACTTTCTAGTTGGATTTTCACCACATTTTTCTTTTTCTCCTTTACAACAGTTTTCTTCACAACTTCTTTAGATTTCTCATAATAACCTTCTTCACCATCCTTCCTTCTTCTTTGTCCATTGTTTGCTTCTTTTTCATCTGGTATCTTTTATCATACTTTCTCCTTTTCTCTCTTACTAGTTCTTTTTTTGCTAAAGTTCCTTTCTTGACTAAGGCTAGTTTATGACCCATGGTTTTGATTTTGAATTCAATGGGGGTGTCTACTTCTTCTTTTCTTCCCTTAAGCTACTAGAAGATAATATTTTCACTTTTACCCAGCATCCATCATCTTCCTTCTTAATTAGAATATATCCCATTAGTTTTTTGTCATAGTTTCCCCTTTCTAACCCAATTTCACAACCCAATCTATTGTGATATACTTTGGCATCCTTAGCAAGCAGGGTTATGACTACTTCATAGAGGAGTTCTGTAATTTCCTTTCCTAATCAATTTTTCATATTGTTTACTATAATATATGGTAGATTCAACCTCATGCTATTAGTAATGCACCCCATGTAGAAAGTATCAAACTTGTTGCCTTGTTTGCTTTCCCTTTTCTTATGACAATCATGTGAGTCATTGCATGTAAAAGAATTCACATGTTAAGATCAAGCATAGATATATCAACCACATTATGTTGATTATTAGTGAGATTAACGACAGCCTCTTCAAGGGACTATCTTCCAAATTCAATTTCCTTATGTCTCCCATACATCCTTATACTAGCATTTGGATAGTTAATTATTTTCAAAATTTTCTCATAGTTAACAATAATCTTCCTACCCCTCATAAGTGAACTTTCTTATAGAGTCCCCTTTTCAAATATGAGATTTGCATAAAATTCTTTGATAATGATAGGGTATATCTTAGTTTTGATTTTAAAGAACTCAATCCATTCAACTCTCTTGAACCACTCAAAAACCTTAAAGTTTTCATCTTCAAAAAATTTCAAGTTTACCTCTCTAGGAAGCGAATAATTTCGATGCATGAAATCTTTGTTGCAGTAGTAGCTTCCTGGTCTTGGAATGTCTTTGGAACTCTTATAGTCTTTGTATTTTTGGAACTAGACCTAGAACCTTCATGCAACTTCCTTTTCTCACTGACTTTGGGTGAGAAGGCCATTTTCAAGAGAATGAGGGTAAGTGATTTAGTTTTCTAGGTTAAAGATGATGTTTTTCTCAGAAGGTATGAGATTCAAAGAAACAAAGTGGGCTTTCAGATGAAAAGCAACAACCGTTTTCAAAATGTGAAGAGGTGTAAGTGTGAGAGAGAGGAGTTTATTTTTGTCCTGAATGCACCTTTTGACCACATTTAATTTGATTTGACACATTACGTATGAATGCATAGTAAAAGTAGTTGGCAGCAGTTCCATTTTTCAAGATAAGACTAATCATAATGGTTGATACTATTTGAAAATTATTTATTTTACACTACCAACAACAAATATTGTAAAGGAAAACTTTTAGTAATTATGCTTAATGAGCAACCAGATATCTTTATCACATAGGATTTGACATTCCTATTTCTCATAGAGTTTTAAAGAAGCTATCTTCAGTAAGGGGTTTTGTAAAGATGTCAGCTGATTGATCTTTGGTACTAATAAATTCTCATTGAATATCTCCTTTTTGAGTATGGTCTCTAAGGAAGTGATGCCTAATTTCTATGTGCTTAGTCTTAGAATGTTGTATGGGGTTCTTAGAAGATTGATAGCACTAGTATGGTCACATTTAATTGGAATCTTTTCAAATTTTAGACCATAATCTTCTAATTGGTGTTTCATCCAAAGGATCTAGGCACAACAACTTCCAACTACTACATATTTTGCTTCAATTGTAGAGAGATCAACTGAATTTTGTTTCTTACTATGCAAAGAGATTAAACAATGTCCTAAGAACTGGTATATTCCACTAATGATTTTTCTATCAATTTTACATCTCCCAAAGTCAGCATCAGAATATCCATAAAGATCAAAGCAACTACTTTTAAGGTACCAAAGTCCTAGGTTTTGAGTACTAATAAGATATCTAAAAATTCTTTTAACAACATTTAAATGAAACTCCTTAGGATCAACTTGAAATCTAGCACATAAGCATATGCTAATAGTTATACTGAAGGAAATATCAGGTTTACTTACAGTTAAATAGAGAAGAGAGCCGATCATACCTCGATAAAGCTTTTGATAAACTAATTAACCTTATTCATCATTTTCTAATTTGATTAAGCATGCCATAGAAGTTTTCACTTGCTTTGTTTTATCCATGTCTTATTTCTTTAGTAACTCTTTGGTGTACTTTGATTGACTAATGAAGATTCCTTCTTGAGATTGTTTGATTTGAAGCTTGAGAAAGAATTTCATTTCACCCATCATACTCATTTCAAATTCGCTTTTCATCAAGTTAGAGAATTCCTTGCAAAACAGCTCATTAGTTGAACCAAAAACAATATCATCTACATATATATGAATAATAAAAAAATCGTGCTTTGTGCATTTTGTGAATAAGGTAGTGTCAATTATTCCTCTAGTAAAATTGTGTTTTAATAGAAAAGTACTTAACCTTTCATACCATGCCCTAGGTTATTGTTTAAGGCCATAAAGGGATTTAGTTAGTTTAAAAACATAATTTGGAAAGTTTGCTTGCTCAAAGCCTAGAGGTTGCTTGACATAAAGTTCTTCATTCATAAATCCATATAAAAAAGCACTTTTAACATCCATTTGAAATAGTTTAAAACCTTTGTAGTAAGCAAAAGCAAGTAAGATTCTAATGGAATCTAGTTTGGCAACAGGAGCAAAGTTTCATTATAGTCAATACCTTCTTGCAGATTATACCTTTGAGTAACTAGTCTTGATTTATTTCTTACCACATTACCTGCTTCATCCAGTTTGTTTTTGAACACCCATTTAGTATCAATTATTGAATGATGAGTTGGCATAGGAACAAGGGTCCAGAATTTGTTTTTTTCAAATTGATTTAGCTCTTCTTGCATAGCTAGGATCCATGATTCATCTTCAAGTGCATCCTTACATTTTTAGGTTCTATATGTGACATCAAGGCCATGTGATTCATGCTTATATATGAAGATCTAGTTCTAACTCCTTGATATGGATCCTCAATAATGAACTCAGAAGGATATGATGGAGTTTTTTTCCATTCTCGAGGGATTCTAGTTAGTGGGTTCACTTTGATCATTCCGACTTTCCACATTATTGTCTTGGTTTATTGGTTACTCTCTCTAACTTTCATTAGGATTGTCTTGTGTTTGCTCTATAGGTTGTTCAGTATTCTCATTTCTTTCAGAAGGCTTTGCTTGTGATTCATCTTCATCTCCTAGATTTCTGAAGGTTATCCCTTTCATTGTTTTGAATTGGTTGCCCGGGAAAGCAACTTGTATTCCCCAATTTCATGTTAATATATTTTAATATAAAGAAATAAAGAGTTTATTTACATAAGCTTTATTTGCTAGATATTAAGGTTCCTATAATCTAATAAACTAAGATACATTTGCATAAGGGTTATGCAAAAGGAGATATGTTTTTACATGAATCTAAAATACTATTCACAGTTAATGAGTAAAATTTGTCACTCTATTCAATAAATGTTGCAGTGTTTGGATTACCTCTAGAGAAAGAATGAGATTCCATTCAAACGGAATGTTTCAATCTCAAATCATGGAAGTAGTAGACTTCAAGTAATTAAGGAACTAAATTTCGAGCGAAACGCTCGAAATGCTCAAAAAATTTCCGTTTCCGGTGACACCGAAACAAAACGACATTCCAGTTTCGAAATATCAATGAATCGTAAGATTTCGGTTCGTTTTAGTGAAAATCGAACAAAAAGCACCGAAACTGAACGAAACGAAAAAAAAAAAGGAGAGAAAAGTTGTTCAAAACCAAGATTGAGAAGAATCTAAACCTATTTTGAATTCTGAAACTAAAAGAAAATAAAGAAACTGATAAGATTGAGAAAAGTCTAAACATCTTTTTAAATTTTCATTATTATTTGTCATATTGTATCGTACAACCTATCAGCTTATACCTTACTTTATGATAGTATATTTATATTCTTCATATTTGATTTAATTTTTATAATTATTTTTATTATTGTTTTGTTTCTTCTAATAAGCTATATTTGAAAATTGAAATATCAAAAAATCTATAAAATTAGAACAAAAACATGTACTTTCTACTAAATATAAAAAAAAAAAGAAATATGTGGAGTACTAAATTAATATCAAAATAATTTTTTGTCTCTTACTTTTAATTTTTAAAATTTTCACTATGTTTTAAGAAAAGAAATAGATCCAACATTTTGTTTCATTTTTAAAATTTATGAACATTAATTATATTAATTTTATTTAAATAAAAATGTAATTATTCAATATTATGTTATCTAATTATTATTATCATGTTAAAATCCTTTATAATTGAAAAAATATATTATTTAAACTTATTCGAAACGTTTCTTAAAAATTATTCGTTTCCACGAAATTTTCGAAATATTTCGAAACGTTTCTGTTTCCTGAATAACCAAAATGGTACCTCGAAATGAAATTTAATACCTTACAATAACACTATTAAATGAACTGGAATTAAGTGAGATATAAAGTTCAAGTTAATATTGTTGCTTTGAACTTGATTTATTGCATTTTGCTCGTGGCAGAATCAAAATATTGATGGATTATAGACTTGTGATCATGACCATTGTGATCTTGATATACTACGGGTACAACCATTATGTGACATTAGTCAAGACTCTGCATGTTGGGATCATAATGGGAGTGAACATCAAAGAAAATAAATCTAAGAAATGGAGTTCGTAGCATTACATCACTTTTGGTTATTTCAGGAAGACAAGTGACATATCTAGGCCTAATGAAATAATGAATTAGCTACATATCATTATAGATAATTTTAGAAAAGTTCTAAAAGATTATCTAGTCACTTATCGGATGAATTTGAAACCAGGGGACAAAATTGACAAAGGGGTAAAATAGTAATTTTACCTTGTGTCAATGGATGGCTACGAGAGTTCACAAATACTAGGCTTGCAAATTGCACAAATCAATGTTCAGCATTGACTTCTTGTACTTATAGGAATTATCAATAGTGCAATCATGTGTCTTTAGTGAAATGACTTCATTAACAAATTTGGATTATCATGATAAGATTAAAATGATCCTAAATTTATTGGAGCTTGAAGTTTTTATGTCCAAACGGATTCTCCATCTAGATTTGGAGAATTCAATCCACATTATGTTCGAATAAATTTAAGATGAAATTAATTGATATCATTTTAGCTAATGTCTTTTTAAGACAAGAGTTGTCCTAATTTAGACAAAGAGTGATTTAGGACAAATGTTTTCCAAAACATGCTTCAAAGTGTAAGAAACATTTTTGTCACTAAATAGACAAAAATAATTCTAACATTAGTTGTCTAATTTAAACAAGTAATGTTTTAATTAGACAATAAAATTTTAAGACGAAGGTTTGTTTTAGTTAAGATAAGTATTGTCTCAATTAGGATAACCTTTATCTTAGTAATTTGTTTTGGGTTAACTATTTTAAATTATATTTGAATTGTTCAAATATTTAATTCAGAGAAGCTGATTAAAATAAAATTAATTCCCCATTTAATTAGGAATTTGGGCTATAGTATTTTGTTAGGATAGAATTAATTTAATCAACTATTTATCTTAATGTTCTTACAAAGTTTTAATGGTTCAAACTTATAAAACAACCTCCTCCCCAAGTGATGGAGAGGAGCACAGTCAAATGAGGGCAATTGGTCTTTGACATGGTCAAATATTCCCTCTTAATTATCCTAATCATCTAAGGGAATAAAGTTTGAAAATTGAAAGAGTTTATTTCTTAGGTAACCTACATTCATTAGGAAACTAACTAAGTTAAAGGGATTTAATTAAATGAAATTCATTTATTGAATTTTAATTCAAGTATGACCAAATAGAAACCCCCACAGTCTTTATTTATGTTCAATAAAATATGACTTTATTAATTAAATAATACAATTATTGATTGATAAATTAAATAGTTAATTTGATTATCTTCCATATGGTAGGCATGTGGAATCCCTAATTTTTAGGGATTGATTTTTGAATTCACTCTTGTGACCTAGGTTAGGTGATTATATATATCACCATCAAACCTTTTCATTGCCTGGCCATCTAAGCATTATTTGGAGAGAAAATTTCCTAGTGGGCGTGACATTTGAGAGAAAGAGAGAAACACAATTCGAATGCTCTTACTGAGTGTTGTTTTTGTTCTTCACGCAATACTACAAGGAACAAAGGGGAAGGCTTTCTAATTTAATTTTGAAAGCTATAAATTGTCATTTCTTTTGATCTTTTGATTTGTTCCAATCATTAAACCTATCCACCGTAGGTTTTGTGAATTGGTACATCCCAAAGAATAAGCGGTCTGTATGCTTGGTTGCTAAGTGAATTACAAAATTAAAGTGACTATAAGAGGTATGTAAAATTCCTATATGTTTTACTTTACTCTATAGCCAGGAGTTGTTTGCTTGATGTTTTGTTTCTGCTTGTTTACTAGCTTAAATGTTTTAAAAAATTCTAAAACCCATACTTGTACTGTAAACACCTAGGGGTAACAAATAGATCCAACAATTGGTATTAGAGCCATGGTTTGCAGTTATGTGTGTCTATGATGCATGGTTGGCACCTAGAAATAATTTACAATGGATAATTGTATGTATGATGTCTTTGATATATTGATTTTGGTTTAAATCAAATTTCTAGCCATATTAATGTCTTAGAGGAATTTCCTTGTATTTTTTGGGATGTAACAAGAAAGGTGACCCCATATGGTCATGTTTTCTTCTTGGTTTATTTTTGTTAATTTTAAATTACAAAATTATGTTGTAAATGGTAAGAAGCCAATAATTGTAACATGGAGGCCACAACAAGGCCAAGAAAGGTGTGAGGACCTCTCGGCCAATACATGGTAAGTTAGTAAAGGCATCCCAAAAGTCCAAGAGTTAGAGCAATTGCAAGGAATGAAGAAAAAATGTATTAGTTTAGGATTTTATTTTCTTTCTAGGATGGTCATTAATATGGTCTTGTTATTATATTTAAATTTTATAATATGTGATATTATATGCATGTCATGCAAACTAGTAGTTTCCAATCAACTTAATATTATCATGCATGCGTTATGTTTTATATTTTAAAAGAGTTTTAAAATGATAAAACAACAGAAAGATAAAAAATTAGCAAGTTGGCTAATTAAGACTTAATTTTCAACTAAATAAGCTAGTTAGAAATTAATTAGGCCCATAATTGATTAATTAGTTATAGGTAATTAATTCTCAACTAAAGAGTTTAGTTAGAATTAATTTAATCACCTAGTAACTAATTAGTCAACTAAATTATCTAAGTTTATTTTCAAACTAAGAGTTAGTGTGAAAATAATTAGGAAATACATAAGGAATTAAGTAAATAATATTCCTAAATAATTAGTGAAACTAATCAATACAAATCCTATATAAAATGTTTAGAAAGGAAACCAAGTTCATAAATGATTTAGGTATTCAAAAGAGATGTATGTTAGAAAACGTTGTAAATCAACTTAGAGTAATTAATTAATTAATTAAAATAATGAGTGAGAGAGGGCACTAGTAATCCTAAAACTCACGGCCTCTAACTGTTAGTCCATTGTCATGGAGTTTATATCACTTCTTATAGGAGGACATATACTCAAACCATGATTGGAATGGATTTCCTAAGTGATAAATCTACCTTAGTGGAATATTGAGAATGACTTCCCATATAAGCATACTTAGTGGTACATCTTGGTGTGATAAAATGGTTGGTTAATACACTTAGCATTAACCTATCAATATACTGCCTATAGTAACTCTGTTGATATATTAATGGGCTAAATAAAAGCACTCCTCAACTATCTAAGTATGAAGATACTAGGAAGCAAAGTTGAGTGGGAAGGTCCTAATTTACCTTGTAATAAGTATTCATGGCCCATAGTCAGTTGCTTATTGCGAAAGGGGAATGACCATCAAATGAATTAATATGCTCATGCATACATGCATTATGTTTAAAAGTCCATTCAATAAATAGTAAGCTTTTTAATATTAAATGTATTTTTATAGACAATCCCTTAATCATGAAACCACTATCTATTTTGTTTAACAAGTGCACCTTGAATGATGAGAATTATGTAGAGTAGAAGAGAAACCTCAACATTGTTTTGAATTATGACAATATCACATGAGTCCTTCTGACCAAGTACCCATTGATTTGACTCTAACTTGCTACTAAGTGAAATCGAGTACCATAAGAGATGGCATGATGCCAATGCTTTGGCTAAGTACTACATACTGGCCTCAATGACCAATGTGTTGCAGTAGCATCATGATGGCATGGAACATGCCGTTGACATAATGGACTATTTACATGAGATGTTTGGTACAAATACTCAGTCTACTAGGGTAACAGCTTTCAATGCTTTCAAGGACCTTAAGCATAAACCAAGGGAGCCAGTGAGAGATTACATGTGTAAGGTAATCTCTTGCATTAATAAGGCTGAGCTATATAGGGCTGAGATTGATCTAGACAGTTAAGTGTCAATGATCATTCATAGTCTAAACTCTCAATTCTCATAATTCAAGTTGGACTATGAATTGTATAGTAGGGACTATACCCTTAGTAGGTTGATGAATGACCTACAAGCTGTACAGAAGGTTCTTGAAATCAAGAAGATCCTAAAGGTAACCGTGGTAACTGTGGAGCCTATGTAAACAAAGGGGATGGGTAATAAAATGAAAAATACCAAGTAAATGAAAGGGTCAAAGAAGAAGCCCATGAAAGAGAAGGCTCAGAAGGATGGCACCAAGGAAGTGTTTCAACTACGGTGCTAAAGAACATTAGAAGAGGAACTGCAAAATATACCTCAATTATGTAAAGAATTAAAAAGGTAAAAGTTTCTAAACATATTAGAAACCTTTTTAGTGGAGGATTATACTAATACTTAGATAGTATATTCTGGAGCCACTAACCGTGTTTGTGATTCTCTGCAGTGGTTCCAGATAAAGAGGAAGCTAACTGAGGGTCAATTCCAAATGAGGATGACAAATGGTGGACTTATCTCAGCTTGAGCAATGGGGGACATTACCTGGCATTTTTTGAATAACAAGCTATTAGTTTTACATAATGTTTATTTTATTCATGGACTTTACAAAAATTTGATTTCTATCTTTTGTTTAATAAATTCTAGATATTCTATTTCTTTTGGTAAAGAGGTTACCATTTTTATGAATGGAATTTCAATATGTTATAGAATTACTAGGAATAATATATATTATTTAGAACTAATTAATTGGACTGCAAATGTTGCAGAAACAAATTCACCTAAGTCTAAAAGAATCTAGCATAGAAAAAATTATCTATGGCATCTGTGATTAGGTCATCTTAATCAAAATAAGCTAAACAGACTATTAAAGGTTGGTACTTTACCATACATGATAGTGTTCTTTACCAGTAAATGAATCCTATATTGAAGGTAAAATGACCAAATCATCCTTTAAAGCAAAGGGTAATAGGATGCAGGAAGTTCTAGACTTGGTATACACAGATGTGTGTGGACTAATGAACATTCTAGTTAGAGGAGGTTATGCTTATTTCATAACCTTCATAAATGACTACTCATGATATAGTACTATGTATATAATGCACAACAAAAGTGATTCCTTTGAAAAGTTCAAGGAATTCAAAGTCGAAGCTGAAAAGCAGTGAAGGAAACCATTGAAACAACTTGATTATATTAATGAAGTGAGTATTTGTCTGGAGAGTGATAACCATGATATTTATACACAAATTAACCCTCATAAATAGGCTTCTGTAGTGTTTATTGTGTTCAGCTGACAT
>JASKGM010035582.1:0-24086 GCA_034509205.1 Ceratonia siliqua
GGTTTCAAGAGGGATCTCTAAGGAGGGAGATAACTATGATAGCAAGAATAAGGTGTTTAGCCTTTGAATAGGTGAGTCGAATTTCCCACTTTTAAATGCTATTTATTTTATTTTAGAACATGTTGAATATATGAAATATTATATTAAGGATGTTTGAGATGAAAATGTTCTTTAAATTAATTTTATATTTTGCAACAATATTTTTTTCTGACTTCCTTAGTCACATGAAGTGATTGGCATTAATTGAGTTTTGTCTAATCTTTGTATAAAGTGTGTGGACATTGAAAAGTATCTGATGTTTTTATTTTGCAATTATACATTGGTTAGAGATTATTCTCTTTTATTATATTCCATTATTTAAAGTACCATGAATTGTGAAATTATAAGTGGTTTTTGATAGATCTTTTAGCTACTTTTATAGAGAAACCCTAGGTGCACCTAGTTTAAGTGATTATCCATGGACCATACTTTAACATATCATTATCCATGAGATTACTAAGGATTTGTACCTCAGTGATCTGAATGCGATTCTGACAGGCAACTTATTTTAGCGCAGTATCTGATATATGTAATTGTGAGAGTTTATTTTATGAAGAAGCAATGGATCCATCGTGTTAAATGTATTCATATTTTGTGAATTATGTTTATACCGAGGAAATTTTCTATATTAAAGAGTTTTTGTAATTATAATTTATTCTAGGCTTATAAGTATGTGATATACTTATGATATTATTTAACAAGCTAATACTCTGTGGGGTTAATTCTACTCACTGAGTCTGTAGACTCATTCCCTTATTTTAAATGTTTTTCAGACAATGTTGCAGAGCCCTCACCTTCTGATTGTCTGGCATCTTAGGGACCTACCATGGGAAATCTAGTGGGTTAATTTTAGAAGCGACAATGGAGCACCTTATAGATGTAATGTGGACAGATAGTAGGTTTTGCATGTGTATGATAGTATTGTGAGTGCATTTTCCAGTGCAAGTTATTTTATGTATGAATTATGTAGGAACCAAATATTTGTACTATGCACTGTTCTGTGGTGGCCACTGAGACCCTTAGATATTAAAGTGGATTTGTCCACTTCTTTTTGTGTTATTGTACCCCAAGAACACTCGATTTTTTAGGGGAGACTCTGTATAATTTTCTGCATGAATAATTTTTTACCTTTGGTTAGTAAATGGTAATATTTTATTACTAGTAATTGTCGTTGTTTGCTCTAGCATTTGTCAAGCTTGTGGGGACTACTTTATAGTAGTTCTTACGCTGGTCACATACCTGGATTAGGTCGTGACATCAGGTTTTCTCTCTTCCTAGATTGCTGCGATTTTGGCTTGCCATGGCTAAGTCAGCATTCAAAGTACTATTCTCACAAGCTCTTTATTTGAATAGGTTTTTCCCAAGGCATCTAAGTCATTGTGATGCTTCATAGGCACTTGAACATGTCTTTTTTTCCTTCGTTGTCCCTTATTTTGAAGAGTTCGTAATCATGTACCAGCATATCAATCTTGGTTTCTCGAACTTCTTCAGTTCCTTCATAAGTTAAATGTAGTTTCTCCCACACTTCTTTGGTTGTTTTGCATTTGGATATTTTTTTGTATTCTTCTACATTTAAAACACAATACGTTAGGTTAATTGCTTTAACATAAGTCTCATGTCTCTTTCAGTTAATTCTTCTTCTAGCTTCTCCAGGACTATGTTGTGTTCTGTTTGAATAAGAGTATAAGGTTCGTTCTCTATTACACGCCAAACTTGATAATGAAAAGCATTAAGCACATATAGGGGAAATAATCAATAACAATTAATTGAGATTAATGAGAAATAGAATCAAGTTATACTACATATGCGTTCCAATTGTAATCTTATATGAAAAATCTACTCCATTAAAGGAGTTGTAAAAACAAGAGTATACAACCATTATCAAAAATTCTAAAGAAGAAAAGTAAAGTGAATTAGAGATAGAATAGATGGTAACCCAAAAATCTTGTTCTCCTAGCTTTTTTACTCCAAGAACTCCCTCCTATTCATAGAACTTTACCTCCAAAATTAACCACCTCTTTTCCAGTCAATAAGTCCTTTTTTTTATGAATTTGATGCTAGTTAGGGAAACTGAAGCATGGGCACTATGGGCTAAATAAGGATGGGTGGCTTAACTATTGGTGCCTTCTCCTCTAGAAATCTAGAGCACTAAAATGACATTTTTTGGAGTCTAACCCTTCATGAACGTTGTAGATCTCTTTCTTAGCCTTCCAACACATCTAGGTTTACTAATTGGTGACTTCTAATGCTCCAAATATAAGCTAAAAGTTGACACAGGGTATGGGCTGCAATTAAGCTTTTGGCAAATTCTAACCCTTCCATTGTTTGCTACATTTTGGACTTCAAAACAGTAAAACTGGGTTTTGAACTCTTCATGAAAGTTTTAGACCTTCTTCTTAGATTTCTAACAAGTCAAACCAGATAATGTTTTGGTTTACTTGAACTAACTTAACATGAACTTATTCTCTAAGCCAAATGCAAGTTGTGCTTCTTCACATCAACCCAATTTCATCCAAAAACCAAAATTAAACACCTGTAAGAAATCCCAAATTCTCAAGAATTAAATATATGTACAAGACACCTACAATTCAAGATAAATAAGCCACTAACACACAAACCACTCTAAAAGTCGTTGGAGAGTAGATACACATATGAAAGATCAATGGATTAGAAGGAGTAGAAAGAATGTCTTTTGCCTTAGTAAATGCAATTGTCTCCTTAATCTTCAATGTTGAGGGAATTACTCCTTATATACTTGAGGAAATAGTCGTTGGAGAGCTTCTAACAGAAAGTTGTCAATGTCTTTATACTTGAAATAACATAGTTATGACTTTTTCTTATTCTAGCATTTTTTGTAAAAAACAAAATATAAAGTTGTCATTGTCTTATAATAGAAAAGGGCATAATTCTGACTTTTCACTAAAGAGGAAACATTTTTCAATAGCAAACTAAAGCTTTTTTGTTTCTTAACTAAAAATGATAAACATCATCAAAATCAATAAACATATTCAAACAAAGTTTAATTACTTAAAGAGACTTGGGCAACACATTTTCATTGTCTGATAAATATAATATTTTAAAGAAAACAATTAAGAATTTAAACCACAGTAATTTCTTGAGAGATCAACCTCAGGGTAAACTTATCATTACACTATTAATGATTTATACACTTGCGAGCATATTAAAATTTGCACATCATAATGTGAAAACTTTCATTGATACGCAAGAAAACAACAATCCATGATAAGAAGGAAAAATTATACAAATTGTCTACAATTCAATCTTATATAATGATTAATGTTGTCACGCCCCAATTGTGGTACGTGACCGGCATAGGAAACTACAGTAAAGTAGTATCCCACAAGCCTAAACTTTCAACCATGCAGACCTTGTAATCATTAATATAAAAATATAAAGGGCAAATTTCTCAAACTTCTAACAAAGTTTTGACATTACCAAAACAAAAGGTTACGAACAGTTAGACTCAGAATGGACAGACATAACATGTTAAACAAAAATGAACGTGCAATATTAACTCTTGACTATGCAAGCCCTATCTAACTATCCACCATCAATCCAACATTGCTCCATTATCTGAGAAAGTTTGACTTGCATAGGTATTAACACCTTATCTGAAAAAAAATAAAGAGTGGGGTGAGTCACAAGACTCAGTGAGATGAAAAATCTCTACCCAAAGGTATAAGTTTGAAAATAATTTAGATATATTTAGTATGCATAAGTGGATATGAAAGAATACAACTAAGCGAATATGAAGATAGATATTGAATTTCACATAAAGAAATTGAAGTCACATACACAATACATTTTACCAAAACAGAAATCAACTGGAACTATCAAAGGCATTAAATTCCGATATTAGGTCAATATCAAATTTTTGTCCAGCACAGAAAACAAAGTATGATCATCCAATAATTCAGATCTTACAAGACGAAATACTTATAAAAATGATCAATGGAATAAAACAAGTCTAGAAGGACGAATCCATTACTCCAAATTTTCTCAGTATAAGCATAATTTCCAGAAATATGAATACATTTAACAAGATGGATCCATTGCTTCTTCACAAGAGAAACTCTCACACTTACATATATCAGACATTGCACTGAAACAAGTTGCCCGTCAGAGAAAACATTTAGATCATTGCGATATAGATCCAGAGTAATCTCACGGATAACACTATGTTAGAGTATGGTCCATGGACAAGCACTTATACTAGGTTCACATAGGGCTTCTCTATGGAAGTAGCTAAGGATCCACCCAAAAGCAATGTTCTCACATAAGATAAATTCCATCACCTTTGCAAAACTATCCATAAAAATACATCAATACTTCATAGTTTAAAAGAAATCATAGCTACAACAATAAAGAACAATAAACCCATAAGTTTAAAAATTAACAAAGCTTCGTTAAAGATCAATTTAGAGTTGTTATCATAAACAAGATAAACAATACATATGTACATATATATTTATATGGAAAATTCTTGTAACCAAAGGTAAAGAATTTCCACTCACCTTATTGCCCTGGAACGCTTAAAATAAATTATTGGGAATCTTGAGAGATTTGGTTTAATTGTTCCTATATATATAAGAATAATGTGCATATAAAACATTAGCAACGCACCATATTAACTATTCATTTTTATTAAGTATATTAACCTTTTAAATTTATCACTAAATCCTAATTCCTAATGACACAATATTTATTCAAAATTGGAACAACATCCACTGAAGATTCCTCTCACATTGAAAAACTCTAAAATTCTTCTTCAACCATAAATTACTTAACCTAATTTATGCATGAAAACCTGGCATGATAAATTGGAGTTCATAAAATCAAAGTAAAACCAAGGGATTACTCTAAAACTGAACATAAAAGTGTAAGTGGTTACAGAAAGTGTTCTGGTTTATTCAATATTATTAAGGTAAATGAGGATAGTTAGCTCAACATCTCTAGAATGTAGAAATTTAGAACTCAAGAAAACGATTCTACACAAAATGGAACCAATGCACTAGAGAGTTGAATAATTTCCGATTTTCTTCATAAAACTTCAAAAAGAACAACTAAATAACTTAAAGTTGATGATACTTACAAAACTAGATGGGCTTGTTCATATCACTTGACAAATATACTATTCTTCCATTATCAACTTAAATCTTAAGTAACAAATATTCTAGTGCAGTAACATTATGAGCCCTTTATCCATAAAAGTAAGTGCAGTCAACTCATTTAGCAATGCATAGGAGAGATCCTGATGCTGAACTCAAAGGTGATGGCGATGTTATTTTGTTTTATTACTATTACATTTTGTTTTGTTTTTTTAATGCTCAAAGAAGATAGATGATTGAGAACCAACTAATTGAAAAAGAGAACGCATACATTATGTTAAACTAGAACTAAATCTCAATAACGCATGCAAGGAGTCTTAAACTTCCTATTACGACAATCAAGAAGTTATCAAAACTCTTTTTGAAAACAGGGGATCTATAGCAAGATTGGAAGAAGAAAATAAACTCTTTAGAATTTAAGCTTACTCGGTCTTTTTGCAGGAAGAAGAGTAACTTACAAAGTCAATTAAAATAATCCAGCATCATAGAAACTTTCTTCTATCCGAAGATTGCAGAGGAATTCCAACTTTAAATGATAACTTATAAAACAATCGAGCTACAGGCAAAAGAAGAAACCTAGAGCTGGAATGAAAGAAAACCGAGAAGCTGGAGAGAAGAGAAACTGAGTTGTTGGTTTATGTGCTTCCACTGGAAAAGGACCAAGCATGTGGCTGAAAAATGGCCAAGTGCTCCTCAGATACTTAGCTTGAGAAGTGTGGAATACTCGAGAGTGTTGGAGAAGTTATTTTCTAGAGAGTCACGTGATTTTGCTAATAGAAGTTTGACAAATTTTGTTTATTATTATTGTTATATATATATATATATATATATATAATTTTTTTTTGAAAAAAACTGACATTAAATTAAATCTTAACTCACATAACTTCTTTTCAATGAATTTCTCTAAAGAGGATATTGCACAAAAAAACTTATATTGGTGATTATTACAAATGTGTAGTAAAAATTATAGAAGTTTATAAAGTTAGAACTTTTTATATGGCTATTAGTGTATAACATTATACACTTAGGCTTCGATTGGTACGTTATATAAGATAATATAATTCAGCCTTATATGATATTTGATATACACAAATGTTATATAAGCTTATACGGTTAAAACTTTTAATGCATAATATTATACACCATAGGGAGGTATGATAAGTCATGATAAAGAATTAGGATAAAATTTTATATTAAAATTTTTTATCCTTATTTTTCAATAATCATCCTATTGTTACCATTACTTAATTTTAACATTATTATCATTATTACGTTACCACTACTACCACTACAACTATCACTTTTTACTATTCTAATTATCCTTAGTAGTACAATTACGTAACCGTACTCACAAATAACCTTATCACTATTGGGCGGTTTCTCCCCTACTCATGAGTAGGGGAGAAACTTTTAATTTTAAAAATTAAAAAATTAAAAAATTAAAATGTTTTATAATTTTTATTTTAAGAAATAAGTTAAAAAAATTTTGAAAAAAATAAAAAAGAATTAAAATATTTTTTTTACTTTTTTTTTTGTTTTCTTATTTTATTTTTGAATTATTTTTAAATGAATGCGTTATGAAAATTATTTTTAATTGTTTTTACTTATTTTTAATTTTTTTCAAATTTTTTAAATTCTTTTAACTTTTATCTTATAATAAAAATTATAAAAAAATTAAAAAATTAAAATTTATAATTTTAAAAAATAAAATCCTGCGCCTGAGCATCAAATGCTTAGGCGTAGGGTAGCAATCGCCAATTGTAGCTATGGGCGGGATGCTCAGGCGTAGGATAGCAATCGCCAATTGTGGCTATGGGCGGCAGCCAGGAAGCACAAAATATGACTTTGTTGGATTCTATATTTGCTATGTACATTAAAACGTGTACTATAAAATGTTTCTTGTCGTGTTTTATTTTAATGGTATTTGGATGTACTAAATAAATTTTCATTCTGTCTTAATTTCAAGTTCTTTAATTAATTGTTTTAAATTTTTGAAATTTGGTTCCCGTGTTGAAATTTCCTTTAGCAGTCTTACTAAAGTAGGAACCGTATCAAATATTTAAGGTTACTTTGTCTTAATCCCCGCAAAACACTGAGTTTTTGTTGGATTTCTATATTTAAAGGTACAATACTTTGCCTTAATCCCCTCAAAGGGCATGTGTTTCTTCGTACGGGGGTCGAGAGTGCCGCAGGTTTAAAGATGATAATCTCTATTTAAATTTTATTAATTCTTAATAAAATTAACTATTTATAAAATGGACAGCTTGCTATTGGATAGAGGAAGCATCTAAGATGGCCCACTTGCCCAAACTTTGTAGATGCCAGAATGCCTCCAAAGGAAGAACCATGAACTTGTGAAGCATTGAGGTACACACGGAGTTGAAAATATCTGTGAAATTCCCACTTTGGATTCTCATGCTTTGGTGAAAAATACTTTTTCCATCTCATATCCTTTGTTCTTTCGTCCACTAATATTTCAGCTACTCTCTTTCAGAGCCAAACCAGTTGGATCTATCATAAAACGTCTATGATATGATATTATATAAGACTTCGTATTTTTCTTAGGAAAAATAAACGAAACGCATGCCAGTGCCTATATTAATTTTATTGGTTGCTCTATCCCTTTCATAAGCCATTGTAATGTCAATTTCAGAAATTATCTGCACAATGTAAATCCGAAATTGATCATAATTATCCAATAAATTATTCCTGATTCAATTAGAAATAAGGAAGAAAAAGAATTAAGCTTGAGTCTTTCTGATCAAGGTAGGTAACTAGACATTATAATGCAGCTTAAATATTGTTCAACCTAATTTAAAAGCTATATATAATTTCTAAAAAGCTGCAGATAAAAGTTGTTCTTGAGGGTTCATAATGTGGACCATAGAAAAGTGTCGGCAGAAGAAGAAGTATCAATATGGTGGCAATATTATTCTGCTTGATGGGGGCTTGACTTAGTCTTAAAAGTACTACTGAATTTATTCTAATTATACTTATAATGTTATTTTAAGTTATCTAATTGGAGCTTTCCTTTGTTTCTAGTTTCATATAAAATGTTATGGTCGAGTTTGTTGTAGGGTTTGGTTTTAATGGCATTTGTATGTAATAAAATGATTTTTCATTCTTTGTCTTAATCCCAAGTTCTTTAATTAATAATGTTTAAAAATTTTGAAAGATTAGTTGCCGTGTAGAAGTTCTCATTTAGCTTTCTTACAAAAGTAGGAGCGGACTGTTCACACATTTTATTGTTTATTATTAGAGGGACTAAGCTACCGGCCTCTTTTTTTTAAATTTATTTTTAAATTTTTATTTTTTAAAAGTAATTAAGTATTTTTTATCTTATGTATTTTTTTAAAAAATTTTTAAAATGTTTTTAAATTTTTTCTTGAATTTGTTTACAAAACTTTTATTATTCATCTATAATTTTTTTTGAAAAATAAAAAATATTTTCTTAAAAAAAATCTAAAACATCTCAAAAAATTTTTTAAAAAAATTTATAATATAAAAATTAATTAATTGACTTTGAAAAATAAAAAATATTTCAAAAAAAACTAAAAAAATATATAAAAATCCCCCAACTGCCGTAAGGAGTAACCCCCTTATTATTATTATTTTGTAATTAATTTAATAGATATTTCTTAAATTATATATCTATTTTAAATTATTTTTTATTTAATTTAAATATTTAATTAATTGATATTTAAATTATCTATTCATATTTATAATTAATCTAAGCAATTTATACGATTAAATTATTATTTTTACAAATAATCAGTTGATCTTACTTCTTCTGTTCTTTTTATTTTCTGGCATTCTTCTTTTCTGCATTAATGATAGTTTAAATTTTCACATGAATGAATAATAATGGCTGGATATTAAAATACTAAAGAAAATATGTAGATTTTGATCTTCATATCAATACATTTTTCATATCAAATGTTCAATAGTGGCATTTGGATGTAAGGAAATAAATTTTCATTCTTCGAATAATCGGTTGCTGTGTAGAAGTTTTGATTCCTTATGTTTGTTTAATAATAATACAGTTTTTGTTTAAACTTAAATAATAGAGTGGTCATAAAATTTTAAGAGTCCACGTACTCCTGGAGTTACCCTTTTATTCATGCACGTACAATATTTTCTGTTTTTATTTTTTGAAAATAATTTTTTTAAAATTTTTAAATTTTAGAAATGTATGTAATTTGTAAAGTTAAATCTTGTTTTCAAGAAACAAAAATTATGAAAATATATTTGAGGCTAAATCATGTTTTTAATTGTGCTATTGTTTAATAAAGAAAAAAATCAACATGTTAATAAAAAAAAGAAAAAGGAGTTCTATGCGTTTTTTGTTTCTATTTACAAAATTGTCACTGTATTTTTATTTATTTTTAATATAATTACAAAAATATCAGCATACTTTCAAACTTTTGTTTTCAGCTTTTAAAATTTTGGATAGAAAACAACTTTTTCTTTAATATTTTCAGCCTTTTTAAAAAATATTTTCTAAAAAACATATCCTAAATTTTCAACTAAACATATTTTCATTCTTATTTTTTATTTTTAATAAAAATAAAAATAAGAAACAGGAAAACTAAAAGCACACGCTTTTGACTTGTATAACTAAATTTTGACCGGATCAAAATATATTAATTAAAGTGGACATAAAGACACCACCAGACTATAATATGAAAAACAAAAAAAGAGAAGAAAATTGCCGATGATATGCACGAGTTGGCTACATAAACCATATTTTAATTTTGTCTAAGGTGAGATATGAAAAATATGTAGCCCTAGAATGTAAAAAACTATGTACATTATGACAAATAGCAGGTTGTATTTAGTAAACAACTAACAGAAAAACTATCAAATCCAAACGTCGTAATGTAAATTAAATAATGTATAACTTGAGGAAGGCTAAGCGTGTGATGGATCAAACTAAATAAAGGTTAATTTATTAATTAAATAAAAAAGTTCCTTGATTTAAATATAAATTCTTATAGAAGTTTATTTCATAATAAAAATTTTCAAGTTTTAAATAAAAAATTTATTAATTTAAATATAAATTCTTGTATACCAGTGATATACAGGATAATGTTAAAAATTTTATAAATAAAAAATTTATTATTGAAAAATAAATTCATATTTAAATTTTAGTAGAGGTTAATTTCTTGATAAAAGTTTAATCTCTAACAAAATGATAAATTATTAAAAAATTTAAAATTTAAAATTAAAAAAAAAATAAAAACGATAAATTGAAAATAAATTAATCTTATAAAAAAATATTTTTTATTGTTTTATTTATAAATATTAGTTTCATTATAAGGAGTTTTAAAATTTGTTAATGAAGATTTGATAAATATTATATTAAAGTATAAATGAGAATTGACATTGTGATAAATATTTTTAATATTCAATAAAATTATATATTTAATAAAAAATTTAGATATTAAAATTTATATTTATATTTAAAATTTATTTAATATTCAATAAAATCTTCCAATTTTATTAGTCTATAGCTTCTGTTCTCCAATTAAAATAAGATTGATGCGCAAGTACCTAATCCTATATTATGTATAATTCTTAGTTGCCACACCAGCTTAAATGGAGGTGACCATATTATATGTGATTAAGCCAACTATCTAATGTTTAAACTCATCTTTGTCAATTTTTGGAGATAGGCTGCAAAATATTTTCTTGGAAATCTTTTAGTCTTAGCGTGTATGGCTAATCTTTGACCAAGGAGGTAAATTAATAAGTAAAAACACCACTTGACTACAATACTGAAGAAAAAAATATTGAATGTTGTCCATAATATGCACCAGTTGGCTACATAATCCACATTTCAATGTGGTCTTAGGTGAGATAGGAAAAAGTGTAGCCGTAGAATTTGAAAAACTAGTGCATGACAAATAGCACGTGGGTTGTGTTCAGTTAACAATTAATAGAAAAACTAACAGAGTTAAAATAATAGATAAGGACGAAATCGAAGCATGTGATGAATTAAACTATATTGTTAACTTGATCTTGAATAAAACTAACTTATTCTATGAATTAAGTCATCTATTGAATATTTTCAAAGTTAAAATGCAGAGTTTCTATTTTTTAAACTTTTTTTAATGACAACATGCAAGGGTGAAATTCTTAAATATATATGGGGTGCTTCGCTACTAGCTCTATTTATATGGGCCCTAGCTGCACAAGAAGAGTAAGTCAAAAACACTTGAACTTGATTGCTCATTTGAGTAAATGATGACTTTCCTGATCACTAAGTTGCTTCTCTTTTTCTTTATCTGGTATTCTATGATATGTCTCTCTTCTAGTATCCCTAGTGAGTACTCTATTTTAGGCGATGACCTAGACAAATTTACTTCTGACAAAGAAGTCTTGGGACTATTCCAACTATGGCAGAAGGAGCATGAACGAGAATACCAAAACCTAGAAGAGGAGGCCAACAGATTTGAGATTTTTAAAAGCAATTTGAAGTATATCAGAGAGAAAAATGCCAAAAGAAAATCTCCCTACGACTATCGTTTGGGTTTGAACAAGTTTTCTGATATGACTTATGAGGAGTTCAGTAAAATCTACTTACCTAAGATGGAGTCGATAACCCAAAGGAACAGGGATGAGATAGAGTTGAGCAACGAATCCTGTGAAAATCCACCTGCTTCCTTAGATTGGAGGAAGAAGGGAGCTGTGACTAAAGTTAAGAACCAAGGCAAATGTGGTAAGTGGATGCGAACGTTCATGTTTTTTTATAACTTCACAGCATCTTTAGCATCATATTTCATAACTCTTAGATTCATTTTTGCAGGAAGTTGTTGGGCATTCTCTGCCATTGGATCCGCAGAAGGAAAAAATGCAATAGTCACAAGGAATCTTGTAACCCTTTCTGAACAAGAACTCGTGGATTGTAATAATAGAAGCCATGGTTGTAGTGGAGGCTCGCACCGTAATGCACTACAATGGATTGCAACCAATAAAGGAGTTGCCAGCGAATATGATTATCCATATACTGCTAAAGATGGTACCTGCAAGGCTAGTACCTTTTTCAAAACCAGAAGTTCATTTCTTTTTCCTTCTTGACATCTTATCTTCTGTGGATAACTAAATTAGACCTTCTTTTTTTCTTTGACTAATTTTGATTTTTTTTCTTTCCTTTTATTGAAACAGGCTAATGTGATAAAGAACGCCGTTACTATTACTGGCTATAAATTTTTACTACCATCAGAAAATTCTCTCTTTTGCGCTGTCGTTAACCAGCCTGTTAGTGTGAATCTGCTAGTAACGAATGATTTTAAATCATACGGGGGGGTAAGTCATTTTGATATCTTTTTTTTTAGTTGTATTAACCTGTTCGCTATAACTATATTTCCTTGGCTTGGCTAGGGAATCTATGATGGGACCAACTGCCAGCATTCTTGTGATGCACATAACCACGGCGTGTTAATAGTGGGATATGATTCTGTGGGTGGTAAAGATTACTGGATTGTCAAAAATTCATGGGGAAAAGACTGGGGACTGGAGGGTTACATCTGGATCAAAAGAAACACTGGTTATTCTACGGGAGTATGTAACATTAATTGCTGGGGTGCTTACCCAACCATAGGTGATCTTGTGAAGCGTGATAGATCATCTATATGAAACCTGAAAGTGTTTTCCTCTGTAATAGTTTAAATAAGCCAGGCATTATATATATAAATGTCGTAGGCATAAATAAATGGTAAGGCTTAAAGAATAAAAGCTCCAGTCGTTGTGCTACAACTTTTGCACTTCAAAATGATTTAGTGCTAGCAATTGAATCTAAAATCTCAATCTTTACCTTTCTATTCATATCTCAACCAATTAAGCTCAAATGCCACTTTGGTCGTATTTTATTATATTAAATAAATTGATATTTTACTTAGTTAGTTGGCAGTGATACTACACATCCAAAATTAACTATTAATTATTAATAACTCTAATTAACTAGGTATGCTGCCTATACATTTAGGTATTAAATTATTGCATTAGGCTCTGTTTGCTTTGCTAGAAATTTTATTATTTTTTTGAAAACGTTTTTGACATAAAAGGATTTTTTTAGAATTTGTTTTGCTGGAAGAGAAATTTTTTCAAATAATCTAAATTTTGCTTCAATTTGTTAAGCAAATGTTTTCTCAAAAATAAGTAAGAAAACCATTTTTAAATTTTGTTTAATAGCCAACTTGTTTAATTTATAATGCTGCTGCAAAAACTATTATTTATAAAATGATAGGTGGATGGTGAGACCCTATCATTATATTTCCAAATGGGACAACTAGACCTACATGCCATACCACCCACTCTTGATTAGCTAAATATTTATCCAATGTTTTCTGAATATTAGCCAAGTCATCTCTCCTGTTATTCCATTAAAGAAAGTATAAAACATCGAAAAGAAAAATATAGTACTGTTGAGAATCGAATAGGTAAACAATAGAGTTGAAGAAAGCTCTGAGGCATAAAAAATCACTTTCTTTAAAGAGATATTGCTTGTATTCTCTTAGGGATAATACAAGTCACTTTAAGATACAACAAAGCTCTTAAAACTTCTGAATTAATAATTGTCTCTTTAAAAGAATATATAGAGATTTAAATGTCTTTGTCAGTAGCCTAATCTATTCAATTCAGATTTAAAATAATAGTTCTTTAAGCAACTTGTTTTAAGATAGTTGTATTTGAAACAACTATTTTTCAAACAAGTGTGTCTAATAAAAAATACAAAAAATTTATTAAATTAAATGCTCAAGCTCCAAGTCCAAGTCTTTAATATATATAATACATATATAATTTATTTATTTTGACTTGATAATCAAATCAAGCTTTTATTCCTTTCAACTTTTCCTTTTCTTTTTAACGTGGGACTCTATATCCCACATAATATTACAACTTAATATAGCAAGTACTGTGCTAAAATTTGATTAAAGAAAGATGAAAATCTCATGACGTATTTTATATGTGATTGGAAAGTTGGGCTTGTTTGGCCACATTACAAAATTTCTTTTTCAAAATTAATTTCTTTTTTAAATCATGGTTTTTAAAAGCGTCGTAACAAAGAGACATATTTATAAATTTTTATTTGTGAATGTATTTTTGTGTAATGTAATAGGTTATGTCAGAAGCACGATTAGTATGATTAGTAAAAACTTTATGAACTAAGGAATTTGTTTTGGGTATTTATCATAAATTTTTTTAAGGTTATCAATGTTACATATTAATTTGAAACATGAGTAATGATAATAGGTTATATCAAAACATCTTAATACCTAATTTGATACTAAATATTTAAAAAAATATAATAGAATACCCGGGCGCCTCATTTTAATAAAATAAAATAACAATACCTAATTTCATACAAAATATTCAAATCAGTTAAAATAAAATACAAATAGAAAGACTATCATCAAATTAACAATAAAAGTATAGACCTATAAAATTTTATTTATAAAAATTAAGAAATAAAAGAAAGAGAAAGGAAGTAATTGAGTGGTTGTCAGATTGACAAAATTATTCATGAGTTTTTTAATAAATTAAGCTTTTGAATTAAAATGATTTATTGACATAGTATCAAAACTTCTACCATCAAGTGATCAAAAGTTTAATCCTTATAACTCTCACACTATATAATTAAATTATCCACATTCAAGTCCAAAAGTAACTTTGGCATGAGGGACCTTGTTAGAAAATATAACAAAATTACTTATCGAACTTCTCTTAAAAAATATATTAAAAATAATAAAATTATTTATAAATCTTCTCCTAATGACTTAAACTTTTAAATTAAAATAATTCTTAAAACCAAATAGCAAACGTGGGACTTCTCTAATTTCTTATTATATCATTTAATTTGTATTTGACTTAGGGAAGTGAAACCAAATATACCCCCAAAAAAATATGAAGGTGAGGTTCTCGTCAATTAAGTTAAGATGCCAACTTATTAAGTTGAACGATTTGTACAATATTTTCATTTTTAAAATTATTGATAATGATTATAAAAGAAACTAAATGTATTTAAATTGAAAAAAAAAATTGTATGACCATCTAATATTTGAAAACGATAAGTGTAAAAAAAAACAAAAAGTTTATCTCACAAAAGAAATTCACAAAACTTACTTAGTATATTACATAAAACCAAGTTTGAAAAAGTAAGACAAATTAAATAAACCATAAAATGAATTTAGAAAAACATTTTATTACTGAAAGCCAAGTTGGAGAAAGTGAGACAAATTAAATAAGCCATAAAATCAGTAAGAACAAAAACATTATATTACATAAAAACAAGTTGGTGAGACAAATTAAATAAGCAATAAAATCACTTAAAACAACAACATTATATAACATAAAAAGAATTTGGAGAAAGTAAGACAAATTAAATAAGTCATAAAATTAATATATAGGTCTTCAAACATATATATTATCTTTCTCAATTGGGTCTCCCAAAATTAAATCTCTTCTAAATTTTAATTGGGTTCCATTTTGTCCCTTCATTAACTTAATCACGATTTGACGGAATTCATGCCATAGAGTAATACCTTGCTGAATTGGCCATTAAAATTGTGTTTAGTCAAGTCAAGAAAAAGACGTATTTGAAAAGCAATTAAAGTTTGAAAGACTAAGTTCAAAGACACCATCATCAAATCTACCATAAAGAAAAAAAATAGAAAAAAACAAATTGAGGGGCTACCTGCTGACTCTGCAGATTGAAACCAGAGTAGGAACGACGAAGACAAGAGATAGAGAGAAACCAGAGAGAGAGAGAATGTGGGAAATGGACTATCTAGAATTTTATTGAATGAACACGAAAGCTACATTAATAGACCATAAATATGAAGCTAAAGACTAACTACTTCTGAACAACACACGTGGCAAGATAACAAACTTAACAAACTTGTCATTGAGTAAACACTAACATTTCCCTATCAGCTTCGATCTTCAGCTATAACTTTCAACTTGTCCTGAAACACATGAAACAGTGAGATAGCAAGTGGATTCGTGAATATATCTGCAACTTGTTCTGATGCAGGAACATGTGAAACCACTAGTTGATTAGTATAACTTTTTCCCTCACAAAATGAATATCCAGCTCAATATTTTTAGTTTTGGAATGTAACAAAGGGTTGGCAACAAGTGCTACAACACTTTGATTATCACACCATAGTACTGGCTGCTGAGTCAACACCACTCCTAGTTCCTTTAGAAGAGATTGCAACCAAGTTAACTCACAAACTGCATTTGCCACACTACAATACTCTGCTTCTGTACTAGATCTAGTCACGGTGTTTTATTTCTTTGCAGATCATGACACTGGATTGTTACCAAGATAGAAACAAAATCCTAAAGTGGACCTATGATCATCCAAACATGATCGCCAGTTTCCATCAGAGAAGCCAGTAACTATAAGATTGATATTAGCAGACTTTTTTTTTACACTAACCCCATATGAATAGTACCCTTAAGATATCTCAATATCCTCTTAACTGCTGACCAATGTGTATCAAGGGGATTGTGCATGTATTTGCACCCTTTGTTAACGATAAAAAATATATATCTGGCCTTGTCAAAGTTAAGTATTGAAGAGCACTAACGACACTCCTATATGGAGAAGCATTAGGAATTGGAGCTCTATCTTTCAAAGAAGCACTAGGCATTCTATTAATTAAGTAAACAGTTGTTGTGAAAGCAGTAGACCAGAATTTTAAAGGTAAGGAAGCCTAAGCAAGGAGGGTTAATCCAGTATAAACAACATGTCTATGTTTTCTTTCCACCACACCATTCAGTTGAGATGTGTGTGGACATGTGTGCCTACAATTTACCCCACACTGATTAAGATAAGTAAATATCCTACTAAATTCAGACTCACAATCAGTTTGAACTACCTTCAATTTCACATTTAATTGCAATTCAGGAGTAGTTTTAAAATGCAAGAAGCATTCGAACACTTGAGTTTTATTTTTCAGACAGTATAGCCAAGTATATCTGCTGTACATATCAACATTAGATATGTAATACCTGAAACCATCCTTAGAAATTTCATGAGTTGGACCCCAAACATCTGTTTCAATTAATTGTAAAGGAGCAGTGTATACAGTCTCAGATTTAGAGAAACGAAGAGCATGTGATTTGTCTATTTGACTTGCAACACACAAACTTTGTGACTGTTTATTATCAAAAAAGGGAATATTACAATTTCTAAGGACTTGTTTCACTATAGACAACGCAGGATGCCCTAATCTAAGATGCCAGATATCTAAAACTATAAAATCTGACTTCTTTCCAGCAGTAGTAACTAAAGCTTGAGAACCATTTATTGACTTAGTATGCTGTAAACCTCTACTGTTGCAGCCTTTGACAGAGTTGGTAAAATCAAACTAATAAAGTCCATTACTGAGTGTCTCTTGCAGTATAATCTCCTTGATAGCTTTGCCCTTAACAAAACAAAAATTGGAGTGAAATTCAAAGAAAACAATTCTCTGTGCAAAATTGAGAGACTGATAACAAATTCTTAGTGATCAAAGGCACATGCAACAAATTATCAAGTTTTAAACACTAACCAGAATTAGACAGTAGTTTAGATTTACCAATGTGTAGGATTTTCAATCCCTCACCATTTCCAACATGGACTTAGCTTGATCCACTGTATTTACTGCCAAAATTGAGATTGTTAAAATCATTTGTTATATGATTCATAGCTCCAGAATCAGCATACCACTTCCCTGAGTCATTATCATTTGTACCAGTTGTAGCAGCCAGAGCATTGACTGGCCTGGAATTTGAAGTTACAGAATTAAAGAAATTAGACTTCTGATTGTTTGAGTTTTGTTGAACTCCAGAGAAATTTTGATCAAAGCAATACCAACACCGTTGCACAATATGCCTTATTTTTCCACAAAGTTGGCATTAAGGTCGACTGGAATTAGATCGACCTCTGCCTCTTCCTCGAGAGTTATTATTCCTTCCACTATTAGATCCATTACTGGTACAGTTTTGTTGCCAATTCTTTTTGGATTGAACATCAGTAATGTTTGCAGACATTGTAGTTGCAAACTCAGCAATCTGAATTCTGAATTTAAATGATGTTGCAACTTTCAGAGAATAAGGTTCTTCTCTGGATGATATTACTGCAACAATCGACTCATATTCACTTCCTAGACCAGCTAACTAGGACTTGATCCACATCTACTATAGGATGACCACACGAAGCGAGCGTATCACATGTTGACTTCACCTTCGTGAGGTACTCATGCATTGTCAGAGCACCTTTCTTCTGAGTTTGCAGTTGTAATTCATACTGCATAACTCGAGCTCTGGACTGCGATGCATAATTTTGCATCAATGTTGTCAATAAATCCTTAACTAACTCACAGCCTACTAATTGTGGAAGAATTCTTTGACTTATTCAAGAGAGAATCCAAGAGATAAGTAAGGAATCTTGCCTTTGATAGGTAATGTACTGTGGATTCATCAAACTGTTACCTAGCTCATTTTGAACTTGTAGTTGAGGAATTGGTTGAGTTCCGAGGATGAATTCTTCAAGACCGTAGCCTCTAATCGCAGCGACAACTTGTTGTTTCTAGAGGAGAAAATTACCTTCTCCCAACTTGACGCTTATGATTTGACTATTTGGAATCACAATCACCAGCGGTGGAGCACCGGTAACGTTCAAATTGACAAACATTGGCATTGAACGGCCACCAGCAATTTGAGGATCGGAGATAGCCTAAGCTTGAGGCTCTGATACCATGTTAACTCTACAGATTGAAACCAAAGTAGGAACAATGAAGACAAGAGATAGAGAGAAACCAGAGAGAGAGAGAGAATGTGGGAAATGGACTATCTAGAATTTTATTGAATATATACAAAAGCTACATTAGTAGACTTCTGAACAATCCACGTAACACAACATGTCACAAGATAACAAACATAACAAACTTGTAACTAAGTAAATACTCTAACACTACCTCAAGTCATTACCAAAGGAAGCCATGGTAATTAAGAAAGAGCCAAAGAAGAGGTGGGCGCGTTGAGAGAAAACCTAGTGGCTAACTCAAGTCAAACTTTTTAGCAGCGAAACAAATCGTTGTTCACTTGAACTTATCTTAACATGCAAATAGCACACGTGGATCTCACATATTATTTTGTAAATTAATTAATAATCTTAGTATGGATGACAACCCTTTTCCTATTAAAAGAAAAGAAAAATAAATAAAGCACACCCAAATGTGTGTTATCCTATATAGAAAAAAAAAATTGTTATGATACACCCAAAAGAAAATAAATTTTCCATCGGTGTAAGTTTGGCAATTTGTTATGATAATACATATTTTGCAAGTTCTTTCAAATATTAATATTTCAAATTCTCCTAAATAAAACTATAATTAATGCTACTAATTATGATTAATTGTTAATTTTGTTTTAAATGTAGTTAATGACTTCTCTCACTTTTCACATAAAGTCACTCCTTTCATAAGATATATTCCCTATATATAGGAGGTAGGAATCAATTGACACCCCTGTAACATATTTACAACTCTCAAATTTTCATTATAAAATGTATTTTTATTGATTCAACTATAAAGTTAAAAGTAATTATCATGTAGATCTTGGATATTGAATTTTTTAAAAAAAAGATAATAATAAAGTATATGATCAAATAGTTAATTATTTATAATTGAAAATTGTATTATTGTAATAAACCTCAAGAGCCCTTATCATAGTGAAATATAGTAAACTTGTTCTGGACCTTGCTGAGCACTTCAGATGAAATTTATGAAAACTCTACATACCATCAAGTTGCGGGGGTCAGGAAACGACAGCATTGAAGAGTAAATTCAGACGAAAATCTAAGTGCCAAGTCTGATTGATTGGAACACACAGTTGGACAAAAATAAATACCCCAGTTTTCCATTTTTCGTACAAAACTCAAGGGCATTGGATGGAGGCACTCTAGGGCAATATTCAAAGGTAAGAACTAAGATCCCTATGCTATCTTTATTGAATTTGGACTAAGATTTGGTACTCCCTTCCGTTTATTGTCAATGATTTCTTGATTTCCTCCACTTCTAGTGATTGGGCAGTCCCAAGGTTGAGTTCGGAGTGACCCCTATTCTACAACAAGGGAATTGGACTATTCTAATATTGTCGGGAGGTAGAGTAACACTTCCTTGTCTCCCCCAAGATCTATTTGTTGCGAATAGGTTGTCCTGAAAAGCAATTTGTATTTCTCAATTTGATGTAAATATATTTTATTAATAAATAAAGAGTTTATTTATGTAAGCTTTATTTATTAGCTATTAAGATTTCTAGATTCTAATAAACTAAGATACATTTGTGTAAGGGTTATGCAAAAGGAGATATGAATCTTTGGATTAATCTAAAATACTATTCACAATCACTAAGTAAAGCTGGTCACTCTATTCAATAAAGATTGTAATGTTCGGATTACCTCCATAGAAAGAATGACGTTCCTTTCTAAGGGAATGATGAATATCAAATTATTGAAATAGTAGACTTTAGGTAATGACACCATTAAATGAATTGGAATAAAGTGAAATATCAAGTTCAAGTTAATACTGTTACTTTGAACTTAAACTCATACACATTGCATCCGCTAATGGCAGAACCAAAATCCTAATGGATTATAGATTCGTCTTCATGATCATTGTGATCTTTGATATACTATGGGTGCGACCATTATGTGATATTAATCAAAACTATATATGTTAGGATCATTTCGGGAGTAAACATCTGGGAACATAAATTTAAGAAATAGAGTTCATAGCATTACATCACTTTTGATAATTTCAGGAAGATAGGTGACATATCTGGGTCAAGTGAAATGATGAATTAGCTACTCATAATTTCAAGATAGTTTTAGAAAAGTTCTAAAATATTATCTGGTCACTTATCGGATGAAATGTGAGACCAGGGGACAAAATTGGTAATAAGGAATAAAACAATAATTTTACCTTGTGTCAATGGATGTTTACGAGGGTTCACAAACACTAGGTTTACAAATTGGACAAATCAATGTTCAACATTGACTTCTCGTAATTTTAGGAATTATCAAGGATGTAATCATGAGTCTTTGCTGAAATGACTTCCTAATTAATAAAATAGGATTATCTTAGTGAGATTTAAATAATTTAAAATTTATTAGAGCTTTAAATTCTTATGTCTAAATGGATTCTTCGCCTAGCTTTAGAGAATTCAATCCACATTAAGTTAGAATAGATTTAAGATGAAGTTAATTAATAGCATTTCAACTAATGTCTTTATTAAGACAAGAGTTATCTTAATTTAGACAGAGTTATTTTAGGATAAATTTGTCCTAATCATACTTGAACATGTGAGAAACATTTTTGTCACTAAAGAGACAAAAATAATTCTCACATTAGTGGTCTAATTTAAATAATTATTGTTTTAATTAGATAATAAACTTTTAAGACAAATATTTATTTTAATTAAGACAAGTGTTGTCTCAATTAGGGCAACCTTTTATCTTAGCAACTAATTTTGATTTAACCACTTCAAATTAATAGTTGAATTGTTCAAATATTTAATTTGAAGAGGTTGATTAAAATTAAATTAAGTTCTCATTTAATTAGGAATTTTGGCTATATAATTTTATTATAATAAAATTAATTTAATTATTTATTTATCATAATATTATTGCAAAGTTTCAATTGTTTAAACTTGTAAGACAACCTCCTCACCGTGTGATTGAGAGTAGCACGCCAAAAAGGAGGGGAATAGATTCTCTCCTAATTATCCTAGTGAATAAAGGATTAGAAATTAAAAGTGTTTTAATTTCTTAAGTAACTTACATTCATTAGTAGACTAATTAAGTCAACGGGATTTAGTTAAATAAAATTCTTTATTTGAATTTTATATTCAAGCATGACCAATTAGAAAGCTCCACATGTTTCATTTATGAGATAAATAAAATATGGCTTTATCAATTAAATAATACAATTATTAATTGATAAATTAATTAGATAATTTGATTATCTATTCTCCCTAGTAGGCATGTGGAATCCCTAAGTTTTAGGGAAGGATATTTTTGAATTCAAATGAATGACCTAGGGTTCGGTTAGTATAAATATAACCTAACTCCTCTCTCCTTGTGGCCGAAAAATTTAGAGAGAAAATACCTTGAGAGTGCCTCAAGATTTTGAGAGAAAAACATTAAGAGCAAAAGTGAGTTTTGTTTTAGTGCCTTCACAGATTTCTACACTCCATACTTGAAGAGAAAGGGAAGATTTTCTAATTTATTTTGAAAGGTGTTACAACATGACGGCCAGTGAAATAGCCATCATTTTATAACTTTGAGGCGCGTAAGGGAAAACGCAGAGAAAATGAGAGTCGCCATCAATTAATTAGAAGGATAATTGGGATCCTTTAAAGAAGAAAGGAAAACTGGCCCTCGGAACCAGAGGAAGGGTTCAGGAGTCTAATTACACGTAGGGAAGGTGTTAGGTACCCTACAACGTCCATCCCTAAGTATGGTTATCCTAAATTATTTGTGCTTAATGATTTTAATTTATTTAAAGTTACCCCTTTTATTAATAAAATAATAATGGACAAAAATAGAAAAAATAAATAACTAGACCTACCTTACCAAATAAGTGCCTACGTACCCCGAGAGGGATCAAGGTCAACGTAGTTCAAAAATAATTTTGTTAAATTGATTAAAACATTTAGGGGAAATTAAATTTTCACTTAAAGCCTGGACAACAAATTAGGACCTCGGAGAGAACATCTCTACTAAAAGCCCACAAAAATCGAAACTTTTAGAAAATAGAGTTCCACTGAAAGTCTATGGAAAAGAAATGAGCGAGACCTCAGGGAAGATGAACTTCCACTAAAAGTCCATGAGATTTATGATATCAGGGAGTATGTAACTCCATTGAATACCAAAGAGATTAGGACTTTGGAGAAGTTTAAACCTCTACTAAAAATCATTTAAATGTCGTAAGGATGAAATTTAAACAAGTCGTGGGACAAAAAAACAGGATTTACAAAAGTGGGTCTGAAATGTAATTTTTGAAAGATAAGGGGCAAAGATGCAAATTACCAAAATGATAGGACCAAGATATAATTTATGAGAGTATAGGGGTCAAAATGCCATTATTGAAAGATTGGGGTCAAGGTGACATTATTGAAAGAATAGGGGGCTAAACTATAATTCTTGAAAGTATAGGTCAAATTATATTCTTAAAAGTGTTAGGGGCCAAATTTGGATTATGAAAAACATGGAAGTCAATTTATGAGTTTTCAAAAATATTAGGGGTCAATTTTGAATTATGAAAAGTATTGCATCAAAAACTCAACATTTGAAATTGAATTTCAAAACCCCACAAAATATTTAATTGGGCTTATGGGCCCTCAATTTCAATGAACTCCTTTTTGAAACCCATTTTCCTTTCTAATTTGAATGAAAAAAATTTGGGATTTACTTTTAAGATTAATTTCATGGGGCTTGACCCTCATTAATTTGATTGGGTCATACAACTCAATTAAAATTCCCTTGTATTTTAGAGTTAAGGCCTTGGGCCTTGGACCCACTTTTGGGGAACAATGAATTTTGGGCTTTCTATTATGTTATTTAAGAAGAATCCTTTTTGTTTTAAATCACTAGGCCTTTGGAGCCTCAATTCAGAAAGCTGGATAGGCATTTTTTTTTATATAAAAGATAATCTAAAATTTAAAGAAAATCTAAATGCGTAAGGAATCTACCAAGGCTACACATAAAAAGAAAATGGTACATATGCACAAACTGTTTTATTTTTTAAAACCAACCTATCCACGGAAAAGCCCAAAATGTGATAATCATTATAATTAATGGCATTCATCCCTAATGAACCTACTCCCAGAATATTATCCAAACAACAAAAGGGTGGTCTTGGT
>JASKGM010035613.1:0-24076 GCA_034509205.1 Ceratonia siliqua
ACTTACTTTCAGACGTTAGAGTGCATAAATATTGAGAAGTATAGATAATTACTTGAGATAATATAAAATAGCTTACAAAGGAAAACACATGCATCCAGGGGTTGAAGAAGTCCACTCACCTTGCTAGCTTTCGAAACTAGTATACCGTACCGCTAACCAATGTTGTCTTTCATCTTTTAGAGACAAGAAGTCAAGAAATAGTTATTATAAAATCTTTACACTTTGCTCATATGTCCATAAAGATTGTTCCTATAAAAATAGCTTATGGTAAATCAAGAATTCAATTATAAAATTAATTAAATTAATTATAGCCAACTAGGTAAGAAACGCCAATTTTATCCTAATTTTGTACACAATACATAGTATATGATTAAGCCTAATTCCATGCTTCATTCCCTTAACTTCTAAACACCAATTGCCTTTCACCAATTTCTTCTTCCAAACATCCTTGGGAATTCAGCTTACTAGCCTTATAACAATCCTTACCCATTCTTGAATTCTTCTTTAACTTGAGTTAAGAGCTAGAGTTACTCAATTTTTATAAGTTATTTTATCAAACACCTTATGAGTATCATGAATTTAAACACAAATACATATTATTACTACAAGTTCCACTACATTCTCTATAATTAAGTAACACTTTTAGCCAGTATTTCTATTTCAATGAACTCTTTACTTGCTTAATTTCTCTAATATTTAAAATTATTAAACTTTATACCAACCTTTAAAATTAGCATTCTACATTTCATGATTTCCTCTTGTACCCAGTTATCAATTTAAAGAGTCATTAACACTATGTGCTGTGCAAAGGACCAAAGAAAATCAAGAGACAAAATTAACATCAAAAAAATCTTAAGCTGAAAACTACCTACTAGATGGGTATTTAGAGGGAAACTCTGCTTCCTTTCCTTCTCCTGCTTGGTTACCAAAAGCTCTTATGATGAAGAGTAAGACCAAGACATAGAGAAAGCTATGGGGACCTTCAGTGAACGAAACAGAGTAGAGTATAGCACATCTCTCTATGAATCTCCCTATCTTGCTATTAGCTCTAGGTTTTCACAATACCATTCTATGGTATCTTTGCTTGAGTTCCTTCCTTTATGGAGTTCACGACTTCTTGTATATGTCTGAATTTTGAGCCGATATAGCCTTTTCTCATATGGGGAAAGTATGGTGGATCAATAATAGGCCTTTCTAAAGTATGGTGTATCGGTCACAGCAGGAAGAACATCACGAAGCTCAAAAGATTTCGATGCATGGCTGAGAAAAAAAATGAGCAAGTCTCTTTCTTTCCCCCTACATGATCGAGAGTTCTAGAGAAGCAAAATAAAGTTGATAACCGTCTATAAGTGGCTAGAGTTCCATAAGATTCCAGATAATGCTATAGTTTTTTTTTTCTTTTCTAGAGAACTCCACGTGTGCTTACTATTACAAATATCTAAACTATCTATCTTAGTTGTGAAACACTGTAGAAACAATATCCTGAAGAGGCTTGCTAAAACCCATCATGAATTCCATTTTTTTTCGGGCTAATAAGGAGGGTTTACTCTTAACCAAACATAACTTGAAAGTAAATGAAATTCCCTAAACAAGATATGACAAAAAAAAATTTATATAGGTGGTCACTACACTAAGTGACGTAAAGCAAGCTAGGAATTGAGACAGTAAGGAGTCTTATCCTTTGGAAGCAGCTTATCCATTTGTTGTGAACAAGATGTACTCAGCTAGCCTTGTTACACAAGGTTATCTCCACTAGTTGCAGTTAAGCATGAGGATCATCCTTATCTCTCCAAGATGTGGTAACATCCTTATTTCTCCAGATATCCTTATTAGCCTGGTTCATGTGCTCTAGGAGTGGGACATGCTAAATTGCATGTGATGCTTGAGTGTTAATACCCTCCTATAAACTTGGCTGGGGAAGGAGGCCAAGTTTAAGACAAAGTTGATTAAGTGTAGCCTTGGACATGGACATGGGCTTGGTAAAAATATTGGCAATCAAGGGGCTGTAAGGGAGTGGATGCATGGTCTTTAAGCGAGGCATTAGTTGCAGGTTCACGTGCTATTTGTGAGGAGATGGCTGGGTGACATGCTATGACGGGTGAAACAGAGGATGTGGGTTGTGTACGGGCTAATGGTGAGTTGACTGGTTCATGAACTGCATAAAGCGAGATGGCAAGGTCACATGTGATGGCGGGTGATAAAATTGGTTCACATGTTGAAGGGTTATCGAGAAGCGACAGTGGAGTGGGATCATGGGCTTCAAGTGCGACAGCGGGTGCAGTTTCTGGAGCCCGAGCATGGCATGGAAATAGAGTAATGCCCGAGGCTTCAATGGATGCAGTGGACAAGGGTACTGGATGAGTAGAACGTGGCGATGGCAGACTGGGTGGTGGCAATAGGAGATCACGATTTTCTGAGACCTATGTGGAAGAGGGAGTGTGAGGTATGGGTAAAGTAATCTAAGATTCAAAAACACTTATCCAATTATTAGTAAGCACCCTTGGGGTGGTTTGAAAGGGAAGCTTTGTTAATCGAATGCTACATGATGTGATATTATAATTTTTTTTTGAAGGGATGAAAACATTTATAGCCTTTGTATTGATCACTGTAGCCAATAAAGATGTAGGGCACCATTTAGGATCCAACTTGTGCTTTTTTGTGTCCCAAATATATGGAAAGCATTTGGAGCCAAACACTCTTAAAAAGGAGTAATATGGATGAGCTCCCTACAGTTGAAAATAAGGGGTAGTTAAATCAAGTGCAGTTGAAGGGAGACGATTAAGAAGAAAAATAGTAGTTGCAAAGGCTTCAACCCCTAGATATAGGGGAGCACCACAATGAAAAAGCATTGCCATACCAAGTTCACAAATTATTCTATGACAATGATTAACCATACCTATTTATTCTGGGGTGTGAGGACAAGAGGTTTGATGAATAATTCCTTGTGTTTGAAAGTGATAGCTAATCCTTGAGTTAAAAAATTCATCTCCACCATCGGAGTGGAAGATTTTGATTTTGGTATTAAATTGTCTTTCAACATATTTTTCAAAGGCAAAGTAAGCATCAACAAAATCATATTTTGTTTTAAGAGGAATAATACATGTATAACGAGAAAAATTGTCAACCAAGCATGCATAGTAACAAAATTTACCAAGGGAAAAAATAGGTGCTGGATCCTATAAATCACCATGAACTTTATTAAACATATTTGAACTTGAATTATTGGAATAAGAAAATGGCAATTTACTAAGTTTTCCTAATTAACAGCTATCACAGAGTGATTGTAAGTTATTAGTTCCTTGAAAAAGAATTGATCCTTTATTCTGAAGTAGCTTGATGGTGGATTATAAAGGATGTCCTAACCATTATACCAAATTTCTGCTATGCCGGGTTTGAATCTATGAGTAAAGTGAAATTCATAGGGGTTAGAGATGACATATAAGTCACCCTTGCATTGTCCTGTCATCACTTTGGTGCATGTCTCCCCCATTCCTTAACACAGAAACCTACATTAGAAAATTCACAATGAAAAGGGTAATTATCAGTAAGTTGACTTATAGACAATAAGTTTCATTTTAAGTGAGGAACATAGAACACATTATTGAGAGGAAACATGTTTTCTTGTTTTTATAGATGTATCACCAACTGATTTGATAGAGAATGATGAACCATCACCAATTAAAATATAATCTTTACCTAGATAGGGTCGTATGTTAGTCAACATACCTACATCACTGGTCAAGTGATTGGAGGCACTTGTGTCTGAAGTCCATTCAATGTCAAAGATAGTGTTGTCTAGGGTAAGTGCTACTAGGCTTGTGGAACATCATCTTGTTTGGAGCCTAGTCTTGGCAAGCGCCAACATGTCTTTGCAATGTGGCCCTTCATACCATAGATTTGACAAGTTTCATTGCGATACATTTCACATTCAATTGGTGTCATTTGACATTGTCCTGGAGGAGGTGGATGCTTAGTCATGGGTCCTTGTTTGGTGTTGTTGCAAGATGGTGTTTGTCCTATATTAGAATGTCTTGGATTTTAGAAGTTATGGCTAATGAAATTTTGACAATTTAAGTTATGGTTATGAGCTTCGAAGCCTCGGCCATTGGAGGAGAAATAATTTTGTGACATTTGATTGGAGGGGTTGTATTGTTGGAAGCGGTTAACTAGTAGGTGGAAGCATTAGCGATGAACCAGTTTTGGTGCTGTTCATATCCTTGCAGAAGAGAGACTAGCTCAGGATATGATAGGCATAAAGGCTTTAGCATGGTTGTGGTGAAGGATTCATATTGGACCAAGGCTAGTCATCAGAAGAGAGAATACCTTTACCTTGTTAGATATAGGGCTTCCTATGGCTACTAGGTTGTCGTAGATGCCCTTGAAGTTATGGATGTGTTAGCTCTCCAATGGTGGTGTTATCTTCTTTGCGTAGGTAGGTCAATTGCTATCGTAGAGTAAATTCTCTCCCCTATGAGTCGTATGCATAGGCTTCCTTGAGTGCATCCCATACTAACTTAGCAGTGTCTTGTCCAATAGCAAGTGCTAATGCTTCCTCTGTGAGGGTTCCAATGAGCTATCCACGCAAGAGCCTGTCTGATTTTCTCCACGCAATGACTTCCTTTAGAATTGTTTCTATGTTTACTATAGTGGGAATGATAGGTTCTGTTGTTGCTCTTTTGAGATGACCTACCATGTCTTGACTATCAGCGAGTGCTAGTGCTTACTCCTGCCATAGTGAGTAATTGTCTAGTTTCAATTTCAAGGTGATGAAATTGCTAACATTATGAGATATGGAGGCCATGAGAGATATCTTGTTGCTAACACTGGCTCTGATACCAAGTAAAAAGTTAAGAAAGAATAAGAAAATTAAAAAGAATAAGAAAACAAATAGTTTTATTATTAATGTGATGTTTCACCGTGAGCAACAATAATGTAAAATACATGTATATATAGAAGGGGTGACTCTTGTCAGAAGAGTTTTACAAGAAGGGGGAACCTAAGTGACATAAAACAAGCTAGGAATTGAGACAGTAAGGAGTCTTATCCTTTGAAAGTAGCTTATCCATTTGTTGTGAACGAGCTATACTCAACCAGCCTTGTTACACGAGGTTATCTCCACTAGTTGTAGTTGGGCCTGAGGATCATCCTTATCTCTCTGAGATGTGGTAACATCTTTATTTCTCTAGATATCCTCATCATCTTGGTTCACATGCTCTAGGAGTGGGACATGCTTAATTGCTTGTGATGCGCCATGAGTGTTAATAGATCGGAGCCTCAAAGACCAAGTGGTCAAGAGTGCGATCCTTGTTGCTCCCACTCTTCACAATTAAACTGTTCACGCTCCATGTACAAAGAAAGTGACTTTAGCCCGAGGGAGTATGTTAGAAATTATAATAAAATTATTAATGGGCTTTCTCCTAACAGCTTAAACTTTTAAGTTAAAATAATTCTTGACACTTCACAACTATTGATTTTACCTTTACCCTTACATATTTTCTAACAATTTCTCCTTACAAATTTTTAAATAAATAAATCCAATCTATAAAAGATATATATTTAAGGCAATCATAACTAAATATATAAGTAAATCAAAAGTAAATTTCACTAAACTTGAAAAATAATAATATAGTACTGTTATAAAAAGCTCAATGATAAATTTTGAGATTCACCCTTTCATAATTCATGAATTAAATTATAAATTAAAAATAAGGTGATACTCAAGGTGTATCTAACTATGAGAGAGTTATAATTCTTAAGAGGTGAATTTCTCTATAATATTATGAACCTATATGGCACACTTTTTTTTAGTTAAATTCAAAATTAATATATTTACGTATCTATTTATTATTAGGTTTGTCAATATTTCCATCTACTTAACAATTTATCATTTTCGTTATTTCCTCCACAACATGCCTATAAATACCTCACAAATTATGTTATCTCAAAAACAAGACATTAATTATGTTATATCTTCGTATAAATTAGGATAAGAGTATATAATACATATATAAAGATATTTTATATTAACTTGAAATTGAATTCATTCTCAAATAATTTTAAGGATACACATTTCACATTGACTTGGTGCAATTAATTAAAAGAATACATTTTCTTAGATAATAGTCCCAAAGTTTGAACACAAGTAATCAAATTAAAATAATGAGTATATCTCTTTAATTATTAGGTCAATGCTTTGAGATTCAGTGTAAATATAAATAAAAAAAATATCATCACATATACAAAAAAGAGAAAAATATTCTCATCCAAAAAAAAGAAACCTGCCCATGAATTAAGCTCATCAGCAGATTAAGTAGTAGACAATTTGATCTTAAATCTCCTTTTCCTCCACAAAAATGCCTATAAAGAATATACACTTTTTTGTGAGATACTTACCTCTAATATATATAGCTTTTCATAATTGGATTAATCTATAAATTTTTGGTAGGCTTTATCTATTTAAGAATTTTTCATACCATGCATATATCTATTCATTATTAGTTTAATCTATAAATTCGTTAATAATTATATTTTTGATCCAGGATGATTGACTTCTCAATTTACTCCTCCAACCATTTTTTTTTCAATTTGAAAATCCAACAATTAAAAATTTGAGAATATTTGAAAGATTAACAATAATTTACCCTAAATTTTTTATAAATAATTTTTACCTAAAAATTTCTCTTTCCCTCCACAAACATGCCAATAAATACCTCTCCCATTTTCCCCATCAAACACCAAGCATTTTATCATGGTTTCAAAATGAGGTCATCATTCCAAGTTTCATTCCCTTTCACGATCACTGTCCTATGCTTCGCCTTCATAGCTCACCTTGCCCATCCTCAAGACTCACCAGTAGACTACGTCAATGCCCACAATGTAGCCAAATCAGAGGTGGGCATTCCACCTCTTGCATGGGATGACATCGTTGCCCAATTTGCACAGGACTATGCCAACCAATGCAAAGGCGATTGCCAACTAGTGCACTTCGGTGGCCACAGACGCTACGATGAGAACCTTGCATGGAGCTTCGATGACCTAAGTAGCACCAAAGCCATGGAGATGTGGGTGAATGAGAAAGCCAACTATGACAACAACAATAACTCCTGCATCGATGGGGAGTCTGGCCACTATACTCAGGGGGTTTGGCGAGACTCAACTCGAGTTGGCTATGCTAAAGTGAGCTGCGATAATGGTAAAACTTTCATTGGTTGCAACTATGATCCTCCTGGAAACTATGTTGGGCAAAGTCCTTACTAAGTGCTAGTGTTTTGATTGAGCATATAAGTTAAGAGTGCCACCAATGTGTAATGAATAATATGAACTTCATCTTAATGAAATTTAAAGTTTTTGATTTTAAGTCTTTTGCTTATCACTTTTCTACACAATTGATAGCTCAAAATCTTCCCACGAGTCTCCCTGTGGTGATACTTGCTAGTATAAAGCATTAGAGACATAGTGATGGGTTGGGAGTCTATATATATATATATAAAGAAAAACTACAAAAGAACAAGAAAAGGCTAATTCGGTGAAATACTCTTTTATTCAAATTGATAAAGAAATCATGACCAAAAACTGTTACAGTGCACTTTACAATGCCTTTTATATACTATAAGCAATGAAGAGTTTGACTATATCAAAATGACCTAGGATAACAAGAGGCATGGATTTTGGCTAAGGTGATTTGTTGAGATGTACTTGACTGACGTATTGCTTGTAGTTGTGATCTTAGTGTATAACTAGCCAAAACCTAAATTATCTTTTATGGAGTGAATGAGCTGCACTCAGTCAACCTTATCATCCAAGTTTATCTCCTTAGGTGGGTGTTGAATATGAGGAAGTTGATCTACCTTATCTCTCCAGATTGTGATTGCCTTATCTCTCATTTCCTCAAGATGATGATAATTGTTTGTGAAACGTGGGAGTGTGCTAACTGTGCTAATAGCCTCCCTCAAACTTGACCAAGGATGGAGGAAAAGTTTAGTGTGGAAGAGATGTAGAGCACATTTGGACATGGGTTTAGTAAAGATATAAGCAACTTCTTGATCTGTGGAAACATTCCTAGTAACAAGGAGACCAAGTACAACACGTTCATGCACAAAATGATAATATAATTCAATGTACTTGCTCCAATCCTGGAAAACTGGATTGATAGTCATATGAAGTACACTTAAATTATCGCATAGGAGCATTGGGGGGTGAGGTTGAGAGACTTGAAGATCTTTGAGTAAATGTGTTAACCAAGTGAGTTCAGCAATGGTGTGAGCCATGGCATGATACTCGGCCTCGTTACTAGTGCATGAGATGGTGGATTACTTCTTGGCACGCCAGGAAACAGGATTGTGACTGAGGTATGTGTAGTAACCAGTTGTTGAGTGTCAAGTGGTAGGACAACCTACCTAATCTAAATTTGAAAATGCACTAAGATCAAGTGAATTTTGGGTAGTGAGATGTAAACCAAGATTGATGGTTCCTTTAACATAACGAAGAATGCGTCAGACCATTTTTAGATGAGAGAGAGTAGGTGCATGCATAAATTGAGAAGCAAAATTAACATTAAATGAAAGATCAGTGCAAGTGAGAGTTAAATACTGTAAAGAGCCAACAATGCCACGGTAGTAACTGGGGTTTGCAAGTGGAGAGTCATCTTTGAGGCCCTTCGTTTTGGCTTCAAGTGGGGTGCTCATAGGGTTGTAATTAACCATTTGAGTCTTATCAAGAAGTGTGAATGCATAATGAGCTTGTGAGAGATGAAGCCTATGGAAGGTAGGGGTAATCTCAATGCCAAGGAAGTGATGTACAAGACCGAGGTCCTTCATGGCGAACTCACTATGCAAAAGTTTAATAAAGTTGTTCAGTAACTCAGTATTGGAACCTGTAAGAAGCATGTCATCAATATATAAAAGGAGAACTAAGGTGCCATGAGAAGAATGAAGAGTAAATAAAGAAGGATTAGATAGATTGCAAAAGAAGCCATGGTGAATTAAAAGGTTATTGATGAAGTAGAAGAATTAGGAGGAGCTGATAATGTGTGAGGTCAAGATTAACATAAAGAATCCAAGTTTATTTGAGTTGGTATTGAGGACGGTTGGGATAGTATGGATGGCTGAGATTAAAATGGTAGAACTATGCTCAAATGAGGTGAGATATTGGTGGTCCCAGGAGGTTGACGTAAAAAATCCAAGTTTCTCTAAGTTGGTATAGAGGACTATTGGGATTGTGGTTGGCCAAGATTCAAATGGTAGATCTATGCTTAATTGAGGTCAGATATTAGTGGTCCCAGGAGGTTGTTATGCTATTATCGGGTTAGCTGTGGTTGGAGATAAGTGAGTGTGTACGGTGGTTGGAGATAATTAAAGAGTGGGCTAACTGTGTTGATTGGGTTTCAAGGAGGGAATGGTGGAAGTACTAGCTGGCTGTACATTGGTGAAGGTTATTGGTTGGGTTGGTAATAGTTCAGAGAAAATAGGTGATAAAGAGATATGGGCTGGAGAGAGTGAAGGCATGTGAATGAGTAGGAGAGGTAATTATTGGTACTAAGTTGTATGGTGGCATGTGTCTCAAAGTGGAGGGTGGTAGTGATTATAGTATTAGGTCTATGATGTTATAAGCAAAAGAAGATGGTGGATGAATGGGTTCTTTCGAAGAAGTTGGTGACGCAATAGTGACTGGTGGGATAAGGATTATAGGTGGATTGGATTCCGCAGAAGTTGTCATTGGAGGTTTCTTCAGCAGGTATATTGGACATAATGTTTCAGCATTTAAGGAGAGTGGTATTTGGAGATGGTAGTTGTGTGACGGTAATGGCATTGGATTAATAGTAGTGGTAGTTTGGTTAAAGCTAGGTGGCAAAAAAGGTGATGTGATCCAAGAATTGAACACACTAACCTATTGACTAGAGGGAATTAGTAGGTCTCAATTTTTGGCATCCATGAAGGGAAAAATGTTCTCATAAAAAAACACATGGCATGAAATAGACATGCGTTGGGTTTGTAGATGAAAGCATGTGTACCCTTTGTATTGGTCACTGTATTCTGCAAACACACAAGGGATAGTTTAGGATTTAGTTTGTATTTTTAGGTATCCCAAGCGTACGGAAAGCACTTTGATCCAAATACTCTTAGATAGGAATAATTTGGATGCATACCCTGCAGTTTAAAATAGGGAGTATCTAAGTTAATTCTAGTGGATGGTAATCTATTCATAAGAAATGCAGCAATGGCAAAAGCTTCAACCCAGAGATATAAACGAGCACCACAATGAAACATCATGGATATGCCTAGTTCACGAATAATTCTATGGTGGCATTCCACCATACCTGTTTGTTCAAGAGTATATGGACATGAAATTTGGTGAATTATGCCACGCTTTTGAAAGTAAGATTTTAATTTTGTATTAATAAATTCACCACCACCATCAGAATGAAAGATTTTAATTTTTTTTTCAAATTGTCATTCTACATATTGCTCAAAAGCAAGATAAGTGTTAACAAATTTTGATTTTGTTTTCAGTGGAATGAACCAGGTGTAATGTGAAAAATCATCAATTATGCAGGCATAGTAACGAAACCTTCCAATAGATAATACAGGAGTTGGTCCCTATAAATCATAATAAACTTTATTAAAAATGCCAGTGCTTAAATTGTTAGAAGTAAAAAAAGGCGGTTTCTAAATTTTCCTAATTGACAACTGTCACAAATTGGCAATAATTTATTCGACCCTGGAACACTAATTAAGCCTTTATTTTGCAACAATTTCAGAGTGGATGCCTGTGAATGTCCTAACTGTTGATGCAATAGGTTAGCTGTTCCAGATTTGAATCTACTTAAAAACAATGCTTCATGGGGGCTAGGAATGACATACAGATCACCCCTGCACATCCCTATCATCACTTTGTGACCTATCTCCCATTCCTTAACACATAAGTCCTCATTAAAAAATTCACAATTAAAAGGATATTGATCTGTGAGTTGACTAATTAATAGAAGATTTCTCTTTAGATGAGGAACATGCAAAACATTTTTTAGATGCAAAACTTGAGTATTATTTTTAATAGATGCATATCTTACAGATTTGGTAGCTAAGGACGAGCCATCTCCAATTAAAACTGAGTCATGACCTAAATAAGGGCGTAAGTTTCAAAGCACACCTACATTACCTGTCATGTGATTTGAGGCTTCGGTGTCCAAAGTCTATTCATTGTCAAATATTGCGTTATCAAGTGTAAGAGTAGCTAGAGCCTGAGGAACTTCATCTTGCTTAGGAGTTTGTTTTGGAAGATGCCAACAGATTTTTGCAATATGACCTTTGACATCGCAAATTTGATATATCTCATTGTGATACAATTCACGCTCTATTGGGGTCATACGTCTTTGTCCTGGAAAAGGGTGATTGACAAGTCATAGTGCCTTGTGTGTTGGTCCCATGTGCTTGTTGTTGATTATAGTTGGTGTGTGTTTGACTATTGTAGTTTTGATTTTTAAAATTATGATTATGGGCTTGAAAACCTCTCCCATTTGAGTTAAACTTAGTATGTGGTCCAGAGGAAGTGGTGGATTGGTGAAAACGATTTTTTTGGCCAAAGAATGCTAGTGGGTAGTTTGATGAATTTGAGATAAACCAATTTTGGCATTGCTCATACCCTTCCAGTAAAGACATTAATTTTGAATATGTTGGTCTTGGCTTTAGCATAATAATGGTAAAGTTTTCGTATTTTGGCCCTAGGCTTGTGAGAAGGAGAAAGCTTTAACTTTGTCGGTTATTGGGCTTCATATGGCTGCTAAGTTATCACATATGCCTTTAAATTTTTGAATGTGCTCACCTATGGTAGTATTATCATCCATACGTAGGTAGGTCATTTGTTGTCAAAGAATAAATTCTCTCTCTTGTGAATCCTACGCATATGCTTCTTTGAGTGCTTCCTAAACTAATCTGGTTGTTTCTTGTCCAATGACAAGTCCAAGAGCTTCTTCGAATAATATTCCAATGATCCAACCATGAAGAAGACGATCGGACTTTCGCCATGTTGCAAGATGGTCTATTGTCCCATATGTAGTCGTAGCATTCACCTATGAGATATCCCAACAGGTCTTGGCTTTTGGCTAGAGCTAAACCTTACTCATGCCATAGGGAATAGTTATCATGGTTAAGCTAGAGAGTGATAAAATTGTTGACGTTGTGAGAAAGTGAAGCCATGGAAAATATTTTGTCGCTCACAAAAGCTATGATACCATAAAGAAAAACTACAAAAGAACAAAAAAAAAGGTTAATTTGATGAAATACTCTTTTATTCAAATTGATAAAGAAACCGTCAGCAAAAAATGTTACAGTGCACTTTACAATCCTTTTATATACTATAAACAATGAAGAGTTTGACTACATGTAAAAGACCTAGGATAACAAGAGGCGTGGGTTTTGGCTAAGGTGATTTGTTGAGATGTACTTGACCGACACATGGCTTGGAGCTATGATCTTGGTGTATCACTAGCCATAATCAAAATTATCTTTTGTGGAGTGAATGAGCTGCACTCAGTCAACCTTATCATCCAAGTCGTTCTCCTTAGGTGGGTGCTGAATATGAGGAAGTTGATCTACCTTATCTCTCCAGATTGTGTCTGCCTTATCTCTCATTTCCTCAAGGTGCTTATCATTGTCTGTGAAATGTGGGAGTGTGCTAACTGTGCTAATAATATATAGGGATGCTACAAGGGTAATAAGGTTATTTTTAAATGTTATAACAAAATTTGGAACTAATGAAAAACATGAAGGCTTTGACACGTGATTTATCACTCACACAAGAACATTTCCACCTTCAGAATACAAAAAAACCTCAAAACTCTCCTCAGAAATATGCAAAAAGATTTTCATAAATAAGATTTGAAAAACTGATTATGGAATGTCTTATTTATAGACTTTGGGACACCTCTTTATAAGAGAAACAATTTTTTCATTTCAAAAGTTATGTCTCTTCACTTTTAAATGTCATGTCTCTTCATTTCCAAAAATCATGCCTCTTCATTTCCAAAAGTCATGCCTTTTCATTTCTAAAAGTCATGTCTATTTATACTACAAACTACTCCAACAGTAAATAGTATGACTGCATGGTGAGTTCTGTGATTCCCAATGAGGTACAGAAAAACTGTAATACAGATGTGGTATAATGAGGATAAAATTCACGAGAACGTCATATCATTTGAAAAATTCTCAACCTTGTAGAGTCATAAATTGTCTCGGTGAGGAGGCAAGTGATCCTCGACCAAAGGAGCAGACCTTGCTCGGTCTCAAGCAGAAGATGATGTATCATCAACAATAATCATATAAAGTAAATTATTTTTTAATACCTATCGTCTAGAATGTTGCTGTATGTATGAGATTTAACTTTCTTTCTTTTTTGGGAAAATCTAAGCTACACAGGAGCGGAGGAGGCGTCTTCTTTTTTTTGTCATTAAAGCATCATTTTTGAATTATTTAATAACTAGAGAAAAAAGTAAATCTCATTAGCCATACTTAATTTTAAAATTCTCTTAGAATTATTAATTTAATATTTTTTTTTTATGTATGCAACGGCAATACTAGTGTATGTACCTAGGTAAAATATGGTTAATGTATCTAGAAGTTAGTATAATTCATGTATTAATAAAAGTTCATATAACTAGATGCTAAAATACTATTTAATGTGCTTATATATAGTACAAAATATAATTTACATTTTTTTGTCCAACATCTTATACAAATTATCAAAGCATTTCTTCACCAGTGAGTCATGATTGAATAGGCAAATCAAATATGATAGAAGCTCATATTATATTAACATATATTATCCATTCTAATTTGAATATATGACGATCCAATATCGGCATGAATGTACTTATCTTGTGTTAGTGTCCTACAAGGATTGCCATATAAGTTTCAACACGCTATTGATAGAAAAAAGGGCTTTTTTAAGGCTCCACATGTTATCTTGTCTCCAATATATATAGTATCTGTCAATAATTGTCTAGGAGATATATTCATGGGTCTCATTTTTGAGTAATTATTAACTAATACTATTCATACACTTTTTTTTCCTATAAAAATATAGGAGGAATGATAAATTAATATTAATTATCAATATATACTAAAAATACTCTTATCATATAAATAAAAAAATTATAGCAATATAATTTTTATAGGAAGTGAGCTTCTCATAAAATTGACTGTTACATACTTAAATTAATTTTTTTTATATAAAAATCACTCACAAAATTTAATCAGAAGTTGTTTTATATCACATTAATATATCATAAAATTAATGTATAATATAATTTTTAAATATAAAAAATAGTGGCACAAAGTTTGACAAAACTATTATCTATTTAACTGCATGTTATTTTATTGTTGTAGGATTGCTTGTTTTTTTTTTAATTGGACATGTAGGATCAATAAAATAATTGTTTCTAATTCAATGATTAGATTAATACAAATTAAATCCTATGAAAAATAGAATAATATAGTAGCCTATACACCCGTATATATTTTTATTTTTTATAATTTAAATTTGTACTAAAATATATTTTGATTAATTGTATTAAATTTGTACTTATATATTCAGGAAAAAAAAGAGAGGGATTTTCTTTGTTTAATTTAATGGTAGATGAGGTATATTCTTTGCTTGATCCATTGAATAATATCAGGATCAAATTGCCTTTAATAACACGTTGGTGATGGCGGTTGAGGTAGACTCACCATTGACTTGACTATCAATGTGGACTTCTATATACTTCCTAATCCTATAACTTTAGATTAATATACTTTGATTTTCACTGAATTTAGTGTTAAATATGCAATTTTTTCCTCTATATACGTGAACCTCTTTTATATTTTAAAACTATTTTATCATTTATTCTTTTTCAATACAGTTTAACATAATCGCTTATAAAAATGTTAGAAGCCAATAAAATAAAAAAGCTAAAAATTGGACACTAATTGGAAGAATTGTCAAAGAATTTACTCTTTTGTTTTGTTATAATTAAATGGTGTTTTAGTCATGCGAACAATTCATTAATTAATTTTCTCAATTAGATTAAAGTTTAGCCATCTGTATGGAGATTAAGAAATTCACATTAAAAAAAAATCTTAGAACTTGTGATAAATTTAAGATGGAACTAGGATTTTTGTCTTGATAATGGAAGGAACTTGGATTATTAATTTATTATACTTCCTAGCTTCGCTTTCTTCGTTGTCATAATTAAAAGGGACAGAAAGCTTAGCCCTTGGATTGAGGGCATTAATGTATGGCATAGAAAATTATGAAAATGGAAAAATGTACTACACATCTTCTTCTTCATTTCCATACGTCTCCTAGTAAAGAAAACGTTTTGGTCTAATTGGCTGCTAACTTAGAAGAAAAATCATCAGAGAAAAATAAAAAATTCATGTCTATCTTATATTTGAGTTTGTAATTAGAATAAGACAATTTGTAGGGCTGAATAATCATAAGTAAATTAATTTAATATATGATATATATATTTTTTTGTATATGATAAATTTCTCATTAAATTCACTATTTATTCAAAGTCTCTTATCATATAATCTTTTTTAAACTACTACTGATATACACTATAATTGGAAAAAATAAATGATTTATTAAATACTTATTAGTTTTAAATTTAAATAAAAATTTAATTTAAAATCAATCTTATATTTGCCTATTTTGGACACTTAAAATAAAGAAAAACCCTTTTTTTGTCTTAAACATGCTCGAATGCTTCAATAAAAATGCCATATAAATTCTTATGTATTTTTTTTAATTTGATTTCGATTAGGGTTAAATTTGCAACCCTCAATTTTGAAGATGACTACAGTATTACTCAGCCACATAAATTCTTTAATTATTGGATAATATATATTCAATATCATTTTTGTCTTGAATGGGTTTCTATGAGCAAGATATTTGTAGAAACATGAAAATTTTGAAAATACGTTGTTTCCAAGTTTGAAAATCTTGTGAATTCTCCATACTTAGAGTTTTTTTTTTAATTGTTTTTTGGATCTCAGCAGCTTAAGTGGCAGTTTATTTGATCCTAATGCCTGAGATTCTTTTTAAGAAAAAAACAATACTTGGAATGAGATTAACCCTAATCAAAACCAAGTAATATGATAATTATTAGGGCAACACTAATGGGGCGGTAGCTTAATAAAAATTATTCACTTCTCATTTTTTTGTTTTTCGTTCTTTGTTCTGATTTTTTATTTTTTGACATTAATTAATTATTTTTTATCATATTTTCTTAAAATTTTTTTTGAATTTTTTAAAAATTTCTTACACTTCTTATACTATTCATTCATAATTTTTTTTTTCATTTACTTTTTTAAAAGATTCTAAAAAAAATTCAAAAATATTTCACAAAATTCTCAAAAAATAAAATAAAAAGTGAGAGGTGGGAAGTGAAAAATGTATCCTACTGTGGACAGTAGGATATACTTTTCCTAATTATTATTATATAATTTTTTAATTTTACATATAATTATATATGATTATATGATTGAGTTAATAACAATTATATAATATAACACATTATTAAAAAGTGAAAATGATTAAATCTTATACTATGTAATATCAATGGACTGATATATTGAGTCAACTTAAAAATCGGTGAAAATAAAAAATACCAATTACGAAATTATTTCATACATTGAATGTTTGTGTTTATATAAAATTAATGATTTTTTTAATCACTGTGTCCGTGTCAATCTCAGCAGGATAAGTGGCAATCTATTTGATCTCAATGCCCCAAAATTTATTCCATACTTAGAATACCACATAACCCAGAAATGAAAAACAAGTGACAACATTATAGTTTCCTAGTCCTCCACGCATTATACCATCTTATTTTTATTAAAGAATATATACAAACATTTATTAAAAGTTAAAAAATATTATAATTTAATTTAATTTTAATTTTAAATTTAGTTAAATAATTTATATTTAAAATATTCCTTGAAAACTTTTAAATTTATCTATTATTGATTAAAATATTTTAAAATTTATTTAATGTGTTTGAATCTTTAAATTTATCTATTATTAAGCATAAAAATTAAATTTAAAAAAGTATTCAATGAATAAATGAATGTTTTAAGTTTTATAAGCTTTTCTTTTTTTTACAAAAAATATTTTATATATATAAATAACTTAATTAAAGTTAAATTCAAAATTAGGTTAAATTTTAGTATTATTTTAATTTTTAAGAAATGTCTGTATATATTTTTATAAGAAAGGTGAATGTTGTATATTTAATATGTCTATAAAAGAAAGAAGTAATTTACTCGTTTTTTTATTATTGGTTCAACAGTGTCTAATCAACATCTCAATTAATTCACGATCTTTATAAATTAGCCAAATCAAAGTATTTACAAAAAAAATATCTTGTTATTAACCCTTTGAGATTAGCTTACAAACTTTTTTTTTTTAATTTTACTAGATTTGAATTCACAATCGTGATCTTGTCGGTTTACTCACGAACCTTTCTAGCTATGCATATATTTTCCACATGAAAAACTCTACAAATTGCTCACAAGACCCACCATTTTTCATCAAATACACATACCATTTTCCTTTCTAACCAAAATGGGGTTATTCAAAGTTTCATTTTCTCTCTTCTTCTGCATTCTGGGCATAGCCACCATGGCTCATCTTGCCTGTGCCCAAGATTTACCACAGGACTACGTGAATGCCCACAACGCAGCAAGATCACAGGTGCGTGTTCCGAATTTGGCTTGGGACGATAAAGTAGATGCTTTTGCACAGAACTACGCTAATCAACGCAAAGGTGACTGCCGACTCATCCACTCTGGCGGCGACGGGCGCTACGGTGAGAACATCGCCACCAGCCCCGGCAACTTGAGCGGGGCAGATGCAATGAGGTTGTGGGTGAATGAGAAGGCCAACTATGACCACAACAAAAACTCCTGTGTTCGTGGACAGTGCCTGCACTATACTCAGGTGGTGTGGAAGAGCTCGGTTCGCCTAGGATGTGCCAAAGTGAAGTGTAACAATGGAGGCACTTTCATCGGCTGCAACTATGATCCTCGTGGAAACATTGCTGGCCAAAAACCTTACTGAAAGTGATTATTGGGATATATATGTATACTGCTTCTGTGGTTAAGAATAATTAGTAATAAGAAACATAAAATGAAATCATCATAGATTTCGGGTGAAGATCATAAATTAAAGTGATAGCATGTTTGAAAGGTTTTTCATCTAAGAATGTGTTACAGATTTGCATCATACTGCATACTGATCACTTGATCCCCTACTCTTTCTCTTCTATCTCTCTGCAAAAGGAAAAAGACCTCTTAATTACTTGATTATATATATATATATATATATATATATATATATATATATAAATTTTGATTAATGCTATGCAAAGAAATCAATTTGCTTAACAAATTAATATTTTGAAGTGTGGGCATAGAAATATTTTTATTTTTATTTCTATCACTTGGATAGATATACACCATGTAAGTTTTGTATAATATGAAATTGTATTGAATCTAGAATACAAATAAACAATAAACCATAAATATTATACATACATGATGCAATATTCTAACGATTATTTACTATATCTTATTTAAATATTCATGTTCAGTAATATTTTTTGCTTTATCCCTTATTTTACCGTAACTACTCAGACATTAGGGTTGGCGAAAGGACTCGGCCACTTTATATTTTGTCTATGGGTTGGCAGTTATCCACCTATCATGAATAATCAACCCAATAACCCTAAGGTCTAAACCAAGATAAAACCAACCTCACTTATTAGTATCAAGTATCCAGTTCAGATTAGTTAATCCATTTTATGAAACTAAAATACTTCAATCAATCAAGGTCAATAATTCTAACACATGGTGCTAACAAAGACAGAAGAACGTTATAAGTAAAGGAATATCATCATATATGCAGTTTTTTATTTTATTTTCAATTAAAATTTTATATTTAAAGTACTAAATTTTGATATATTTCACAAATTCAAATTTTAGCTTTGACTATTCTTTTACCTTAAATCATAAGAAAAAATTTTATGGTCTAAACATAAATAGCTTATATTTTTTTTGGGGAATCAAATAGCTTATACATCTTTAATGAAACTAAAAAAGAGGAAGTAGGTAATATACATATAAATTAAATCAAAATATATGTTTATAAATAGCAATATATATATATATATATATATATATATATGTATGTATGTGTGTGTGTGTATGTGTGGCAAGTGCCCTAGTAGTGAGGATTGAGGATGTCACGCCATACTTTAGAGCACGTGACCATCGTAAGAAAATTACCATTTAAGTAATTACCTACCAACCTAAATTATTCAATGCAATTGATATCACTAGGAACTAGTTATTGATTTAATAATAGAAACAAAACACATTTTAACACAAATTCTAAGTCAAAATTTTAACAAAAATTTCGGTAGAAGTTCTTCTGAAATATGGACTATCCCAAGGTACGAACAGAATAACCAAAAGTTGGATAGGCCCACCACAGTTCAAATGGCTTGCATTGCCTAAAATAACAACTATCAATGGGTCCAATATAGACTATATCTACTAATTATATAGTAATTATGTAATTTTTATTATTAGAGACCATGACCTTTATTCAAAATGCAAACAACCTATCCAACATTGGTTCACATTTTCCAAAAGTAAACTCCATTACTACTTAGAGGTGGTACCCATCAATTTAATCAGCAGACTCAAAAGGTATAGGCAGAGTTGAAAGAAAATCACCAGTGATTTAATATAAAAAATATTATAAATTGAAGGAGTGAGTCACACCGACTCAGTGAATGGAATAAATACTTACCAAGGGATGCATGAACTCCTAGGTGTAAAGTGTATCACCGTAAAAATATTCATCAAGTTCAAATCAATTGCTTTCATATATAAGGTATAATCAAAAAGTAATATTGTGCACATGATACACCTTACATCTGAGAAACAAAATAATTATATATCCGATAATGTCATTAACAATGATTGATAATATTCTTCACAAAAGACTTTTAAATTCAAAAATTATTTACTGAGTTCACAAACATGCTAGGATCCATAATTAATCAATTGGAAGAACCCAAACTGAGAAATCTATCTTTCAATCCATAAGATAAACTTAACTGGAGTGGATGACCAAATCCTCACTTTCGGGAACTGCACTCACCGAAAAGAACATTCAGCTAACACTTCCTTTTGGAGTTTTACTCATCTGGAGGAACTATTCTATTCAAACTCGATCTTTTGCCAGGAACATCACTCACTGACAGAAGTACCCTTTACCAGGCACTGTCTCAACTGGTAAAGGTTGTAACCTAGGTGTACCTAGTGGTTCTACCACTACTTTACTACGGATCCCATAACATAGTTTTAATCAATTTCAAGAATCTCTTGCAATTTACGCTTTCTAGATATAAGTAAATATCTAGTCACCACTCAAACTGTAGGCACTGAGGTGACTATTTCCACTTAACTCTATCTCATGACAGATTCGAGTATGAAGAATTGGTGTCAGGTGTTCCTATAATTATAACATGTACACCTGCATATTAGCAACCCAAATTTACAACTGTTTTCCTAATACCACCACTATAACTAAGATGGCAAGATATCTAAGTGAGAATCACTAATTTATTTAATAAGAATTTCACACTAGAAGGACTTGGATGACAAGCAAATTACTTTGCTTTCTCGTCATCTCAATAATTTTCCAAACTCACAAAAACGTCAACATAATCCCTTGCACATTCACAAATTTTCATCAACTCTAATTCTATTTTATTTATTTCAAGAAGCTCCAAACTTTATCTTCATAACCTAGAATTTTCATAAAACCAAGGAGATAAGGGATTATTTCTTGAATATAGTTAGAACAAATTTTTAATATCTGTATAAGAGAAACTAAAGTTCCTATTTACCATTATCTAGGAAAAGAATGATTTTGGAGATTAAAGAGTGATCCCAAATTAACTGTGACCATTGTCAAAAGCCTACAAATCATCTACTAGCTCAGATTCTTATGCCCTACAGAGACTTGTATACTGAAGATAAAATCGAAGACTTTAGGAAAAATCAATAACCCCAAAATGATAGTGAAACCCATAAGAGGTTTGCCATTATACTTCACTTGAAAATAAATTTCCAGCTTTAGATTTTAGTACAAAGGAGGCAAAAACATGGACTTATAAGGGTAAACCTAGAGAAATAGATTTGTAGAAATGTTCGGATGCCACAACCAAGCTTCCACGCAACAAAACGTTGCTGTTAGAGCTGGGACTTCACTGTGAACATACAGCAAACCAGCAACGTTCCAACTGGTATTCACAGCCATGAGCGGTGGGCTGCAACAACTGGCAACAACTAAAAATGGCGAGGTTGGCCAGAAATACGGGTGGCCTGGTGGCTATGTGCTTCACGGCTACCGGTTGGCTAAAAGGTGACGGAGAGGAGCAGATTTACAGAAGGGGGCACCGAAAACAGAGAATATGGGAGAGGAAAGAAATCATTTTTTTTATTTTAGGGATTAATAGGCTGAGGGACTATTTTGCAACTGTTTAAGATTAAAGTTTTTGCTACTTAGTCCTTCGACTTTAAATTTATTACGTTCATACCCCATGTCTTTTTTGAAAAATTTTAGTCATTACAGAGGAGCTCTATAGTCTTAAAAGATTTTATAAACTTTGGAGAGCTTCTATTTCTTTTAATTATTTTCTTTCAAAATAAAAGATAAAAAGGATTAATTTTATGATATACTTGAAGAGTGATGGTTAATTATTATACGCCAATTGACATGTTCCCATACCTATGACCTGACTACCTAAAGTGTCTAATTCATCTACGACTCTTGATACATAATTACTCGTATTAATTACAAGAACCCAAGCTAAGCTATCCTTGTTTAGAAATTTCTAAAAGGCTATAAAATTAAATGATAATCTCAAGTGATTACTCTAAGGGTGAAGATTGCAATCAAATCGGTGAAAAATGATGTTTTCACAAAAAGATGCTTTTTTTTTAAGTTAAAATTTATAATTTCAAATAAAAGCTCATTCAATAGATGAAAGAGAAAAATGACCATTCATTTTTAGTAAAATTTTCTGGACCAAAATATCTTTTTAATATTAGTTAAGAAAAGAACTTTTCAATTAATGCATCCAAACACAAAATAACTTTTAATCCTAAAAAAAGTCATTATAATTAAAATACATTCATAAAAGTTATTTTTTAAGCCCATCATGCCCATAATCATTTTCTTTCTCTCAATCTCTTTTTATACTAGGTGGAATTTTAACCCAAGTCCTTATGTCCACTGTTAAGGATTATTTTATCAACTAAGCTAGTTAGTGCCTTCTTGATGGAGAATTTTATTTAACAATTTTAATTCATTTTTAACTTTACAAATAAATATTATTCAAGGTATCCGAATGGAATAGAAAGAAATAAAGAAAAAACTATAAAAGTCATTATTTTACCGTAAACTATATATCTTAATTACGTCTCCTTGACTATTGAAAACGGTTTTTTTTTCCAACAATTTGTCAAGTTATGGGCTGCTGCTTATTACACCCATGACTTAGGGCTTGTTCGTAACTCCTTAGTTTTTAGGAGAATGCATTTTTTTCAAATATTAAGCCATTTTGTAAAAAACTGAGGCATTCATATTTCCTTATTATGTAAGGAGAATGAGGCTGAGAATGAGTTTTCTTCTTTTAATGAGAAGGAAAAAAAATTAACTTTTCCTTCCAAAGGCATTTGATAAAAGAAGATTCATTTTTTTTTTACCCTCGAAGCCCTCACCCTCAACTTCAGATTCGCACAAGCTGCTCATCATCCTCACCTCAACCAGTTTAGATTTGCACATCCCCTCCACCAGTTCACACATCCCCTCTATCAGTTCGTCTACCAGTTCATATTCGCATAGAGACCTGCTCATCCCCCTCACCCATCGACAGTTCGTCTACCAGTTCTTCGACGTTAGAGCTCCTCAGCCAGCTTGAAGGTTATTGATTTGGCGGATTTATTGAGTATGTAAGCTTTCGTTTCTTGATTTGGTGGATTTTATTCTTGATTTGGGGATGGTGATTAATAATCTGTAGGTTTTGTTCTTGAAATGGGGTTTTCTTCTTCTTCACCCTTGAATACTGTTAAAAATTATGTGCTTCCCCTTTCTATTACGAATTTACTTGCATTCAGTAAAGCTTCTGGAAGTTAAAATGGATTATGAACTGAAAATAAGAACTTAAGTTTATTGGAAGGGGGAGAAGGGGATTATAGGGACTGCACCAGTTTTCCTGTATGATTTTGAATTGTTTGTTCCAGTTAGTTCATTGGCATCGAATCCCTCTGTTTTGTTGGAAATGCTTCAGGGAGAGTGGAAGGAATAGAAAATTGGCCATAGGGCGATGGTTTGTCTTGTGCTATTATTTGTTTTCTTCCCTTGAGGAATTATAAAATGTCCAATCCCATCTTAACTATATATATTTTAGTTACTGGTACTAGTCAAAATTAAAAATAAAGGAAAAGGAGAGGGTTTCATAACAATCTTAGTAAAACAAGAAAATCTGGAAGATTAACAAACAGCCTTAGTAATTTCCTATCTACAAAGAAAAGAAAAAGAGTAGTCATGAATTTTATATTGAATATGGCCAACTGGGTCTTGAATTTGGTCCATAGAAATATATCTTCGTTTAATGAACTCCAAGCAATCTGCAATGGCTTCAGAATAGAAAGAATTATACCTCCAAAAAGATCTTAACCTACAATCATTTTTGTTTTTAATCTGAACACTCTTTAGCTTCCATGGTAGGATTATCCCCTTCCACTGCTAACCCTGTTGTAGCTCATATGATCCATGTTTTGGCTTAAGCTATGTACAAATAAACAAGGCTGGGGTGACTTTTTGGATGGTGAGGTAATGATGGGATTGGTGTGAAGAACAATGAAGGAAGGAGCTAGGAAATGTATGGGTTTGGACTGTTTTGAAACTCTGGACGGTGTTGTTGTGAGGGAAATTATACAAGGCTTTTAGGATGGGATTT
>JASKGM010035624.1:11097-24076 GCA_034509205.1 Ceratonia siliqua
TGTGTGTTCAAGAGGAAGGGAGAGTGCATATATTTCAACACAAGGAAAGAACAAAGGTCAAGCCAAACAAAAGAGGATAGCTAAAAAGGGCCACATGAAGAAGGATTGTTCCAAGTTCATGATTTAGCTTGAGAAGAAATTTAATCCAATCTCATTTGTTTGTTTTGAATCTAATATGGTCAATGTTTGTTGGTGGATTAATTCTGGTTCTACAATCCATATTATAAATTCCTTGCAAAGTTTGTAAAACCTAAGAAGCCAGTGGGAAGTGAGCAAAACATCTGTTTAGGAAACAAGATACGTTCACATGTGAAGGCTATTGGAAATGCAATTTAGTTTTAAGTAGCAGCTATGTTTTGAATTCAGAAAAGACATTTTATATTCCAAGTTTCTCTAGGAATTTGATTTCAGTTTCAAGACTTGTATTGTTTGGTTATTCCTATCAATTTTCAAACAAATCTTTTTCTTTATGTTATAAATCTAAACATGTTCGGAATGATACATTATCTGATTGTCTTTTCCATATTAATTTACAAAACAATGTTTCTTATAATGCAATGCATGTTCATACTAGTATTAAGCAATGTGTTATGAATGAAGATTCCTCTATGTTGTGGCTTTGGAGATTGGGACATATCTCCATAGAGATAATTAAAAGATTAGTAAATGATGGAGTACTTAATACTTTGGATTTTACTAACTTTGACACTTGTGGGGCCTGGACAAAGAGAAAGTAGACCAACAAGAAAAAGAAAGGGGCCAAGAAGAGCTCTAACATATTAGAGATTATACATATAGGTATTTGTAATCCAGACATGGATTCGTATGGTCAGAAGTAGTTCATCTCTTTTATCGATGATTACTCATGATACATGTATCTTTACTTGCTTCATAATAAGAATGAAGCACTTGATGCTTTTAAGGCATTTAAAGCTAAAGTAGAGAAACAATACGGATAGCAAATTAAGATCATGAGATTAGATAGAGGTGGGGAATATTATGGTATATACACTGAGGATGGACAAGCATCTAGTCCATTTACAGAGTTTCTTCAGAACATGGGATAGTTTCCCAATACACCATGCTTGGTTCTCTAGAACAAAATGGTGTAGCAGAAAGAAGAAACTGAACATTAATGGACATGGTGCGGAGTATACTTATTAGCTCCAAGCTTCCTAAATCCTTGTGGACTGAAGCTCTTAAAATGGTTATGTATATATTGAACCGAGTTCCAACTAACGTTATCCCAGAGATGCCATTTGAGTTATGGAAAGTTTGTTTGTGACATATACACATTTGGAGATGTTCGTTTGAAGTAGGAGTATATAATCCACAAGAGAAGAAGTTAGACCCAAGTACCATTAGTGGGTATTTTGTGGGATATGCTTAAAGGTCTAAAGGATACATATTTTATTGTCCATCTCATAGCACTAGGAATGTGGAATCAAGAAATGCAAGGTTTCTTCATAATGACTTGATGTGGGAATTATTTCACACATTTTCCTAGCCTTAAGTACTTTGTTTTATAGTGTTTTGTGTGTTCTTGTGTCATACATGTATTTACTTCTTTGGAAATTTGGATTTCTTGCAAGTGTTTTAGTGTGGTTTTGGGTTGAAATTGGGTTGATGTAAAGAGACATAACTTAGGTTAGACTTAGAGATTAAATTCATGTTGAGCTGGTTAAGCAACCTAGAACACTGTCTGGTTTTTTAGTTATAACTAAAGCTAAAGACCTTTATTTTAGGTGTTGTTTAACTTTCTAGAAAAGATAAGACAAAGGCCTACAATTGTAATAAAGAGCCCAAAACCCAGTTCTGCCATTTTAAAGTCCAAATGTAGTAAAAATAGAAGTTAATAGCTATTTGAAAACAAATTGCAGCCCAAACCCTATGTCGATTTTCATCTTGTATCTAGAGTTCGAGAAGTCTAAATTTAGCAAGAAAGATATGTACAACTTCATAGAGGTCCCAACTCCAAAAAGGTCTTTTTGGTGCTCTAACGTTTAGAGAAGAAGGTGCCATAGTGCCCATCACTCGGAGCAGCAGTGCCAAAGTTGTGGAGCCATAACCCGAGTGCAATAAGTGACCTAATTAAATATTCCTTTTTAGACATGATTTTAGGGACTTTTGACTGGGGAAAGAAGGGAGCTTAGTTTGGAAACAAGAGGTGATGACTACGAAGGAGTTTTAGAGACAAGAATGCAGGAGATCGCGAGTTTTTGACTATCATTTTTTTTATGTTTTTGATTCTCTTAACTTCTCCTCTTTATAATATTTTATGTTGATTATCACTTTAATTTGTGTTTTTACAACTCCATCTATGAAGTAGATTTTTCATCTAGGATTACAATTGGAACCCACATGTAGTAAGACTTGATTTGATTTCTCTTTTATCTCAATTAATTATTGTGATTATTTTCTCTATCTATTCTTAATGCTTCTAGTTAACTGGCCATTAATTAAATTGAATTAAGAAACCTTAAAGAATTTAGAAGAAGGGTTTGGGCTTTTTGCCTTGGATAGAGAAACATATTATTAATCAGCGGAAGCCTTGAGATCATCTAAGATAAGAATATACTTACATGACATGTGTAGCCATAGAAAGAGTTTAAGCTTAATGAATTCTTGATTAATAGTTAGTCATAAATATATATGGTGCCTTTAATTGGGAATATTTCTAATTGACCATCGATAGAGGTTAAGGAAATTGACTAACAATTGGGATGAATAATTGAGTGATTGAGGAAAGAATTAAGGCATATGAAGTGTAGGGGATCATTGTAGCCCTAGGCTTTTGAACTTAGTGAATTTCATATTAAGTTGTTTTTTAGGATTTTTGTTATGTGATTTTATTTTAAATTAATTAATTGTAATTGATTAGTTTAATTAAGATTTGGAAGGATAATTTTGATATTCAACAGGTTGGTAACATATCGTCATGAGAACAATACTTTGTTCATCACTTTATTACTTGTTAATGATAGTGTGCACTTGTGTTGCGATTTTGACCAATAGCAATCTATCCTAGAACAAAGTTTTTGAGAAAGATCATTATGATATTCAACCTACCACTTCAAGTGATAGATTGATTATCATTCATAACACTTCTTAAGTTCAAACGGGTGTTGAGGGATTAATCATTGAAATTTCACAAGTTGCTAATGACAATATGGTAGATCCAGTTGTGCAAGAATTGCTAGAAACTATTGAGCAACTAGTTGAACAATATACTCCTCAAGAGAATGTTGATACATCATTAAGAAGATAAACTAAACCAAGGAAATCAGTTATTCCTAGTGATTATATTGTGTATCTTCAAGAATCTAACTATAACATGGAGTCGAAAATGACCCTAAAACATTTTCATAAGCCATGAGTTGTAAATAATCCAACTAGTGGCATAATGTCATGAAAGAAGAGATGAATTCTATGGCATCTAACAGAGTTTGGGATCTTGTGAGTTGCATAATGGTGCAAAAGCCATAGGATGCAAATGGGTCTTTAAGACAAAGAAAGACTCATTAGGAAACATTGAGATATATAAGGCAATACCAGTTGCTAAGGAATTCACTCAAAAGGAAGGAATCAATTACACAGAGATCTTTTCTCCTATATCTAATCAAGATTCCCTTTGTGTCATAATGCACTAGTAGACCATTTTCATTTGGAATTACATCAAATGGATGTGAAAATTGCATTCCTCAATTGGGATATAGAGGAGGAGGAGGCTTACATGAAATAACCATAAGGATTCTCCTTTAGTGAAGGTGAGCATTTGGTGTGCAAGCTCAAGAAATCCATATTATGGATTGAAACAAGCCTTCTGTCAGTGGTACTTGAAATTCCATGGTGTCATCTCTTTATTTGGTTTTGTAAAGAACTTCATGGATCAATGTATATACCAGAAGGTTAGTGGGAGTAAGATTTGTTTCCTTGTCCTATATGTGGATGATATTTTGCTTGCAACCAATGATAAGGGGATGCTGCATGAAGTGAAAGAATTTCTCTTTAAGAGTTTTGACATGTAAGATATGGGTGAGGCATCTTATGTCATTGGCATTAAGATCCATAGGAATAGATTCTGATGCATTTTGGGACTGTCTTAAGAGACCTATATCAATAAGGTTTTAGAGAGATTTTGGATGAAAGATTGTTCACCAAGTATAACTCCCATTGTGAAGGGTGATAGGTTTAATTTGAATCAATTCTCGAAAAATGATCTTGAAAGGGAACAAATGAAGAACATTTGATACGTTTATGTAGTTGGAAGCCTGATGTATGCTCAAGTCTACACAAGACCTGACATTACAATTGCTATGGGAATGTTGGGAAGATATCAGAGTAATTCAGGTATAAACCATTATAGAGTTGCAGATAAAGTGTTGAGGCACCTTCAAGGGAACAAGGATTACATGCTTATGTATAGATGAATTGACGATCTGGAGGTCGTTGGCTACTTAGATTTGTACTTCACTGGTTGTGTTGATTCTTAAAAATCAACATCCGGTTATGTTTTTATGTTTACTGGTGGAGCTGTATCTTGGAGGAGTGCAAAATGGTCTTTGATTGCTACTTCCACTATGGAGGCTGAGTTTGTTTCTTGTTTTTAGGCTCCCTCACATGGTTTATGGTTGAAAAGTTTCATATCTGCGCTTAGAATTATGGATTCTATTTCTAGGTCATTAAGGATATACTGTGACAATTCAGCTACAGTTTTCATGGCTAAAAACAATAAGAGCTGTAGTCGAAGTAAAAACATTGACATCAAGTATTTAGCCATGAGGGAATGTTTTAGAGAGAATAAAGTGGTCATTGAACACATTGGTACTAAATTGACGATTGCTAATCCTTTGACAAAAGGCAAGCCACTAATATTCAAACTTAGTTCCACTATGTGATTTTCGCTGTCTGGAAAAATGTTTTTATAGTAAAACTCATACTCTTTTGTGATGTTTTCTCATATTGGACCTTGAATAAACATAGGGTTTATTCATTGTTACCACATATGAGCTGAAAATTAAGAGACATAATATATTGTAATAATAGAAGATAATACTCGTTCTTATAGGACCTATCCTCATGATTCATGTATTTTTTTCTTAATGTATTATTTTGGTTATTATATTAAGTGAAATATATGGACCAAGTGAGAGAATGTTAGTTTTTCTCTTTTTATTTTTTGTTTTGTTTTTTTTTTGTTTTTGCATTTTGATCTATATATTTCTTATTAATTACTCTTGTACTTTGAAGGGTGTTTTGGTAAATCACTTATATCAGAAAGGGTAATTTGGTAAGTACTAGAATAAGTTGTAACTGGAAAATTAATGTCTATTTACATCTTTGATGGGAAGATGTTTCTGAAGAGACATTCATAAGAAATTAGTCCCTAAACCTAACTTTCTCTTTGAAGATACACCACCAGTTTAAGATTGTTGAAGGTTTAAAAGTACAAAGTTTATCATTCACAAAATGCCATTGCAATAAAAAAATCTTCATAAGTGGTTGAAGGTTAGTTGTCTTTCCTAAACTTATTTTTCCGCATTTGATCTATGTGTATGTATTGTTTGGTTTATGTGCATAGATAGATCAATTTATGAGTAAGAGTAAATCTAACACATGAATGTTGATTGAAATTATTTGGTTTTTTTTTTTTATACAATAAGGGTATTTTTGAGTCAACTTAAGCATCAACTGAGACTAGGTCCCTCAGCGAGGGAAATAAATTTTCTTAGGAACTGACCCCAAAGTTTACACCCAAGTATTTAAAGTTGAAAGCACACCTCCTTAACCATTAGGGAGTAAAAGATGATTTGCTTGAATTTATAAATGTGAGAGATAAAAGTTAGACCAATCAACTTATATATTAGTAAGCATGGAGAATATAAATGTTAATTTTCGAATTGGAATCACAAAATTAAGATTTTTCCATGTAAAGGGAAGGGTTTTTACTTGAATTCAAAACTTGTTTATTCACTCGATCAAATGTTTTAGAATCATTAAAACTTTGGAATTTTTGCATGCGATTAGAAATTCTCTTCATTATTTGGCTATAAATCAACCTCTTAACTTTTTTATGTGATTTTTTTTTTGGTTTGTATTGTTAAGAATGAAATATTCCTATTAAAATATTTGAAATTTATTTATTTTCAAAAATAAGTCAACAAATCTTTCTTTTTTTTCAGTTACATCAAAAGCTCATTTGAATAAACTCAATGAGAGTATATGGCTTTTTTTTTTGGTTTATACGATGAGGGTTATCCTTGAGCAAGTTTGAATGTTAATAAAGACTAGGTCTTTTCCTATGCTATCTTAAGGGCACACCCTTCCAGATCAGTTTGGTGCAATTATGAGAGTAAATTCTCGTAAGTATTAACTCTAAAGTTTGAACCCAAATAATCAAAGTTGACTAACCATTGAATTAAGAGTATAAGGCTTTGAAACACATTGTAACCACCACCATTATAGTCATGCTACCATTGTTGCTAGTTTGCTACCACCACCATTGTAATTTTTTTCATTTAATTTATATAAAAAATTTTCCATAAAAAGTTTTTTGATGAATAAATTATAGAAAATTTTATTGTAGAAATAATTTTGAAAAGATAGTTCTTTAAAGAAATTTAAAAATATTTATTTTTAAACTAAACAACCGAATTCCGTTAATGGAAATTCACTTTTGCTTCAATTTGATTTATGAAAAAAATGTAATGTCTTTTTCATCAAAATAATTGACTTAAGTGTTTTAAAACTTAGACTGAACTAGTTGGTCTGATCGAGAATTGGTCAATAGGCAAATTCTGATTGCCTTAGAAAGGTACCACATCATACATTTTATTAGAAGAGATTTGAAATGTGCATTGGGTGGACTTGAACTTGAGTCTAGTTATTGCTTGACACATTAAGTTATTAGGCGCTTACTATCAGAATATAATAAGACATAAAAAATATCTAAAATCATACATAATAATATAGATAAAGAACAAATTTTAAAAATATAATATAATATATTATTTCCAATATCTATGTCATATTTTATTCGCTTGTATCTTAATATCTATTGCCGTTAATGTTAATATGTACTTTTTAAAATTTTAAATAACTATCTATTAATTATAATTTCAGTTTTTATTTAAAGATAAAATTTATTGATGTTTTTAAATTTTAAGTAATTGATAATTTTATAACTTTGTAACCATCTCCTAATATTGCTTATACTTCTTAACTACCCCTTTTCTTAAAAATAGGATAAATAGTAATTTTTATTTTTTTATGAATTTGTTTTCATACTAACATATATATCAAAGCACTTCTCTCTCTCTCTCTCTCACACGCACGCACGACTCACACACACACAATAATTGTATCATATATTAAAATGTATCAGAATAAATTATACAATTGTATATAAAATATACAAAGTGTTGTATAAAAAAAGCAGCTATTAAATATATTTCAATTTTTATTTTTTAATATATATGAATTTCATGTTATGTATGTATATAAATAAGTCATTTTAATAATAAATTATAATATTAAATTTGATACATGTACCTATAGCTACATAATATATTTTTATTATGTATTATTTAAAATAATTACTTTTATATTTTATATTTTTTATGTGTCATTTAGTTCAACCAATGATTAAATTGATTGACCAAGCAGCCTATACAAGTTGGCTTTGTTTTAATGGCGAATTATTGTAATTTTGTTGAGGCTAAAGTCACAAAAGCTGTGGTGAAACCAATAATTCATCAAGGACAACTCTTGTTTGTATGTTAGCGAAGTCATCAATAATCTTGACATTGAAATGAAGAAGCTGATATTAGAAATGATGTGGAAAATATCTAGTAGAGGTGGAGAAGCTGGAACAAGAAATGAAAGCAAAACATTGTCTTTAAGGACGGTATCCTTCTTGGAGAACATATTTCCTTGGGGGTTACTCTGCTCGCATATATAGCCCCACTTTTTTTTTTTTAATAAAGAGAAGTTAATTTTAAGTTTAAAAAAATTTTAAAAATTACAAAAATACAAAAAGAATTACATGGTAAAAAAAACTTAAGAAAAAGTAACAATTTCAAAGAAAAAGTAAAAAATTTCAAACAAATGTCAAAAAAATTATAAAAATTACAAAAAATTGAAAAGAGAAAAATAATACAAAATAAAAAAAAAGTAAAGAAAAAAAAAAAGGGGAGTGGTAGGAGGTAGGGGGTGGTAAGGAAAGGGGGTGCATGGTAGGATAGAAATTTCTTATTTCCAATGTAAGGAAATGGTAAAGAAGACGATGACAATCATAGATTTCAAAACAATACAAAGTTTGATGCTCACTTCACCCAGCTCCACTTCCAAGCATTGACATCTCTTCCCAAAACTTTACTTATTTTGAATCCACGAAAGTGGCTTACAATCAACTCTTGGAGGCATTACAGGATGACAACACCTATATCATAGGGTTGTATAAAATGGGAGGATATGGAAAAGAACCCTTTTAACAAAAGTTGTGAAAAAGCTTTGAAGAGAGTGGAGTACAATGGTTATGGCTTGGACTAAAAGAAGAGAAACGAGTTCTTATAATTGTAGATACGGGTAAAGCTAAATTTGGAGAACATAATAGGAATTCATTTTGATGAAAATTAACAAGCTCAACTTCAAGGTCTTTCTTACTCATGAGTGAAAAAGGGCTACCCATTACAATTGGAGTTGTGGAGTGGGATCCTCCTTAAAAGGAAAAGTTGACGATGAATGGAATTGAAGAAGTTGACTTGGTCTCCTGTCTTGCATTGCTTTGTCAGCCTTTTCCTGGGACCCTCTGGTGTTGTTGCTTGGAGCAGTACGCTTACTGTCTTGGTGTAGCATTTTGCCTTAGCCTGAACCTTTGTTCTTGTCTCTGAAGAATTAGATTACTTGTTTTATCTTTGTATTCTTTTGACATTTGTACGTCTATACTTGCTTTTTCTACCCTACTTAGTGTAGGTTCTTTGTAGCCTTTCTTGGCTTCTTGCTGTATATGTTTGGTTTCTACCATTTTGAAATAAAATCAAGAAAGAGTGTTCAAACACCATTTTCTTCTTCCCATTTTCTTTATGGTATCAAATCACCGTGGTTAAACAACCACATTTCTGCTCATCCTTGATCTCTTTACTCTTGACCATGTCGAAAGCTGATGATAAACCAAAAGAAAACGAAACCTCTGTTTCAACCAGCATTCATTCCAAGGACGTCAATGCCATGTCTCCATTTTACCTCTAATCCTTAGACAACCTACGGCAAGTATTTGTCACTAAGTTGCTGAGTGAGGCTAACTATGGAGGTTGGACCAAGGATATGAGAATAGCTTTACGGGTACAGAATAAGTTTGGCTTTGCTGATGGAAGCATTGGCATGCTGGCACTCAATTCGCCAGATCATGACCACTAGTTCTACTATGACACCACAGTGCAGAGCTGGTTACAAAATGTGATGGGTAAGGATATAAAAGGGAGCATCTGTTATGCTAAAACAGCTATAGAGATGTGGGTTGACCTTGTCGAAAGACTTGGGAAGGGAAGTGAAACCAGAGCGTATGAGCTCAGAAGCGCCATATCTCATTTTCGCAAGAACCCTGCTCCCATAGTCATCTACCACTCAAAGCTAAAGGGCCTATGGGATGAGGCATATTGCATTTCTCCCATGCCGTCATGTTGCTACGATGGGCCAAACTTTGAAGCGAAGAAGCGATTTATTGCGATTCGTGAAAGAGAACATTTGTATGACTTCTTGATGGGTTTGGACAAAGCATTTGTGACACTCAGAACCCAGATACCAGATTTTGAGTCCTAGGCCAATACCCTCCCTCTGAATTGCCTATCACCTGGTGTCAAAGCTGAGCAACAAAGGTCCATTTCTACTAAGAATATCATTATCGATACAGTAGCCTTTTAGAAACAAACAAAAAAACCAAAAAAGGAAGGTGGAGACCAACGTAGTGGAAGAAAGGAAAGACCATAGTGTATTCACTGTGGGAAGATTGGTTATTTGCAAGAAAAATGTTATGAGATTCTTAGTTATCTTGCTGATTGGCGCAAGGAAAATAGGAAAGAAAAAGGGAGTTCTTCAAATAATCAAAGGAATGCCCCACGGGCAACTCAGGTTGAGACCACCTTCAGCCCGGTTCCTAGCCTGACAAATGATCAATATGCTCAACTCCTCAAATGCTTGGGACGTGAGTCAGATGTTGGGAAAACAGATGAACAATCTCCCACCAACATGACTAGTAAGGCAATTTTTGCAAACCTTGGATTATTGACATAGGAGCATTTGAACATATTACATCTGATTATGAACTTGTTGATGAGAAATAAGCACCTAAAGAGTTACCCGTTAAGATTCCAAACGGTGAATGGATTCCTGTGAAGAGTATTGGCGAGGCCCATCTCTCTAATGGGATGATTATTGATCATGTGTTGAAAGTTCCTAAATTTCAATGCAATTTGATCTCAGCTAGTAAATTTTCCAAGCAGTATAATTGTTGTTTGATCTTCTTTGCGGATTTTTGTGTCTTGTAGGAATTACATACCAAGGCACTGATTGGCCTAGGTAAGTAGAGAAATGGCCTTTACTATCTTGAATTAGAATAGATGGAGAGAAAAGCGATGGCCGTGAGCAAAGATGATGTTTTTGAGAGGTGGCATAGATGCCTCAGACATTTTTCTAATATGAAGATGCAGCAAATTAGATCTTTTTGTACTAGCATTAATGATGGAAGTATTTCACATTTTGATTTTTGTATGAAAGCTAGACAAACTAGATTGACTTTTCCTGTTAGCTATGTGAAATATGTATCGTGTTTTGATCTAATTCTATGTGATGTTTGACTGGTGCAAATTACTTTCTCACAATTGTTGATGATTATAGTAAAGCTATCTAGATTTACTTAATAAAACATAAATCTGATGAAGTCATTGTTTGCCTGTTTTTTGCAACATGATTAAGACACAATTTGGTGAAAGAGTGAAACAGATAATAACTGATAATGGTATGGAGTTTCAGTCAAGCCAACTGATGAAGTATTATGAATACAGAGGTATTTTACTATAGACATCTTGTCCATACACTCCGTAGCAAAATGAAGTTGTGGAAAAAAAACATAGATAAATTCTTGAAATTGCTATGGTGCTTAGATTTCAAGCAGTTCTTCCAATTAAATTATAGGGAGAATGTATTTTGACTGCATCTTAAATTATTAACAGGCTGCCTTTTCGAGCCATAGGGGACAAAACCCCTCATGAAATGTTATTGGGAAGCTAGCCTGTGTATCAACACTTATGAGTATTTGGATGTTTGGTGTATGTGCATGAAAACACTAAAGGCAGAGATAAGTTTAGTGAGAGAGGGAGAGCTGGATTTTTTTGGGATACCCTAATGGCTAGAAAGGATATAGGATTTATGATATTGAGAAGATAACCATTTCTGTCTCCAGGGATGTTATTATATTTTTTTTTTTTTGAAGATTTTTAAGCACACTGACTAAAACTTGCTGGAAAATATTGAAGACTAAGCTGAATTACACAACTCAAAATCCAACACTGAGTTAATTGAGCCCAATGTCATGGTGAACTCAGCATCTCCATTGGATCTTGATGTCCTACACCTTCCCAGTCACTTAAGCCCAACTACTTCTGGCCCAAGTTCTCAATTGGGATGTGGTCCCTGATGAGTCAAGCATAGGCCCTACCATCACTTCATGGCCCCATCTACATATGGACTAGACTAATGTTTCTCCTAGTAATGAGGTTGACCTCCTCAATGGACCTACCTCAGTTGAGGAATATGGGTCCAACATGGTTGTAGATTGATAAACACATTTTTTATACATTATTTTACCCTTAAAATTAGTCTTTTAAACCTCTTATATGCTTAATTGATTAGGCTTGACTATATTTTATAAGTTTGAGTTCCAATTGGGCTTAATTGTATTTTTCAGCATTATTGAGAATTTTACACTACTTATGTATTTCGGGAATAACTTGGGTTATAGACATCTTATAATCATGAATTTTACCTTGTAGGAAAGCCAAGAGAAATCTCTACAACTTTGATACAGAGCTCCAAGGATGAATTGGATGTCTAGTAGGACATATTAAAACCTGGAAGTCAGAACAGAGATGTTGTCGCTGGAACCTGGATAGTATGCAGAGATTAGGCCATAAATTGAGTTGTAGGTGTCATATGGTACTGAAACTGGTGCCATTGGACAGCTGAGACATAAAAATTCAGTTATTGTAAAGATCACTTATCCAAACAGTGGCGTTCTGATGGTGTTCGTGCCCCTTGAAGTCAGCTGATGAGTCCAGAGAGTAGTTAAGAGTAAATTAGGCCTAACTCTTTCAACCTGAGCCCAATTAAGGTAAATTAAGTGTCGAATTAAAGCTAAGAGAAAGGGGACTAATTCTAACCTAATGTCAGGCTTGGATTATATATTTTAAAGATACTTATAAGGTGGTACAGTAGCAGAAGGGGGGAGACTGATTAGTTGCATTTCATTCATTCTCTTGCTTAGTTTTTCTCTCTCTGTTTTCTTTGCTTTTCTGCAATTTTTCCCTCTTGTTCATGGAGGGATAAAAATTATAATCAATCCTAGGGATTGACATCTTGATGCTTAATCTTGAGATTTGGTTTTAATTGTTTTTGCATTCAAGTATTAATTGAATTTCTTTCCTTCCTCTTTGTCTAATTCTGATTGAGTTACTTAATTGATTGGAATGTTTATATGATAATTGCATATTTATCATATGTAAAAAGAGGATTGCAGAGATTAAACAAGGCAAAAAAATTATTTGGTGAATTGTTTAGCTTGGTTGGATTCTAGTTTTTAAATTAATTCGGGATTAGTTGGATGCTTAATTTGTCTAACCTTGATTAGTCAAATCCTAGATGCTTATCTAGTAGTGGATCCATGGATCATCTTGAGGCTTCTTGATGTGATCTAAAACCAAGAATT
>JASKGM010035635.1:0-24075 GCA_034509205.1 Ceratonia siliqua
AATGATTTAGCAACTATCGTTAAGACCAAATAACATAAAGACAACAATGGGCAATGTACACACTTAAAAATTAGCACTGGAAACTTACAACGGTCATGTTTCTTGGGTTTGTTGAAGAGGATGCCATCTATCTCTTCTTTGGGAAGTGGACGGAAGCTGTGGGATGTTGGAAAGTATGACGGTCTGGCAAGGCGTGGCATGTTGAAGAAGGAGAAGAAATGACAGATTGGCGAGGCCTACGGTCAAGTATAATGAGTACTGCAGTGGAAAGGTGCTTTAGAATACGAAACAGTGGGATTTGGACAATCTGATGGACAAACGCACCGTTTAACTCATACGATGCATTACAATGTTAAAGAAATTATAAAAATCTCATGAAATATAATAATGATAATTTTTGTGAGATCTAACACGTAATGTAAATTATTCTTCTGATATTATTTAAAGGAAAATAAAAAACTGTCGTTAAATATTTTTTATTTATATAAGATTATAAATGTGTTTAATTTATAAATAATTAAGTAATTGAAATAAAAATTTTAATGTAGTTTGATTAATAATTAATAATTTATTGTATTTTTAAATATCATTATCAATATATTAATAAGAGGTAATCAACTAAAGACAATTAAGAGTATATATAAATGAATAAAACATACGTGAGAATGTGAGTAAATATATATAGAGGTAATCAAATAAAAATTATATAAAATGTTAGTCCATATAATTAAGATTTGAAGCTGCTTCTAATTAAAAATATATTTTAAACATGTAATTTAGTTAATTAATGTTATATTAAAAATTAAATTAATTAGGTGATTGTAGTATTTTCTTAAACATATCAATTATATAATTAACAATGTGAAAATCAAACAAATTAAATGTCTCACTTACATGTATAATCCTTTTAATTGAGTTGTATTGTCGATATTAATTGGAACAGAATCAAGAATTCCGTGAACGTATTATTTTGAAATTATTTAAAAAAAATAATGTTGGTCCATATAATTAAGGTTTAAAGCATTATATTTCTCATGGACATAATTATTTTGAGTTGTATTGTCAGCATTAGTGGTCCCTAGACCCTTTAACCTATCCTGACTGTTAGATCCCATCTCTGTTATTCTACTCCAGTTAGCTGATTAACTTTTACTCTCTCTCCTTATCCCTCCTTTTGCTACTTTTTTTCATCTGCTACTCAATTTTGGATCCCCTTTGTCTCTTACTATATACAACGACAGAGTAGTGGTGGGTTCACCCGTTTTGGCATAAGCTCTAAGCATGGTGTTCCAAATGAGAGTGTTCCTACATATAAAACAACTGAAGAGTTCATAAGTACAGCTTGATCACACCAAAATATGAAATCACACGAAAGAAATTGACAATAAACGAGATGGTGGTTAAGCAGCTGAAAAAGAAATGAATGCTATAAGATTAGTATTCATAAATTATTTAAAATAAAATAAAATAAAATATCTTATTATGTTGTCTGTTTTCTCCTGAAAAAAAGGTAAAGACCGGAGGATAATAAATTTAATTTTAGATGCATTTATTTCCACAATATGTGAATTGAAAAATTTTTCATATTAACACCAGTCTATAGAACTAATATATGGGGATCAATATTTATTATTTAAAATATTATATGGGGATTAATTTTTAGAGATTCTTGAAAGAGATTTTAAACACAAATTATTTAATTTTAGGTAGAAAACTTTTTTTTTTGGAACTTCTCATGAAACTATTCTATTAGCAATTCCGTGAGACCGTACAACACACCGTTTCACAACGGTGGCAAACATTAGATTTTGTGAAATTTGAGTTGCTCATTGAATAATTCTGTGAGATATTTCGTGAGACATTGCAATGCCCACTTCAAAATGGTGGAAAAAATTATATTTTGTGAAATGTTCCATGAGAGCTTCCGAGGGGCTAAGCAACACACCATTTTGCTGAGGCAGGCCAATTTAGCATTTGTGAAATTTGATGTCCTTATGGACTGTATTCATGAGACCGTATGTGAGATATTCCGTTAGAACATGCAATGCACGTTTCACGTAGGTGGGAATAATGGCATTAAAGATTCCATGAGACGTTGTCTTTATCACCCCAGTGACCCTTCATCATTTTCACTTTACATTGGCTCTCAACTCTCTCTTTATCTCTCTCGTTGCTATCTCTCCATCATTATCTCTCTCGTCGTTGTCTTTCTCCTCACCATCAAGGGCTATTCGTTGTCAACCATCATTGTAACCTATTGGTTAAATTTCATTGCTCTCCCTCTCATTTTGAAGATTATGTTTGTGCCAAAATTTATGTTTGTGACTATGAAAATGGTTTGACTTATGTATTCTTTTGACATGGTTTAACTGGATTTGAGAACTAAAACATAAAAAGCGATGCTCTCTTAGATTCGGGTTTACCAAAATTTCATTAAAACTTGCTACTATATATCTTTGTCTAATTGACACTGTCATCAAAATAGTAAAACTTTCGAAATAGGTAGTTGAAACATATTCTTGTGTTGTAGAGACAATGATCCTGTCTTCCATTTGGGTAATCTGGTTTTTATTTCTATAATTGAAGATAAACGTGGGTAATACGCTATGGATAATTTGATCTTAGTATTTACTTGATGGATTCTACTTCTTGGTATTATCTTGGTTTCAATTCTGTTTGATTCTCGGAAGTAGTACTAGTTTACTTTGGATTTGTGATATGTGAACCAAACCCATAATTTCTTAAAGCATATCATATAAAACTTGTGAGGGTTCAATTGTAGATAAATTTTTGTATTAATTGAAATGGTCTTAAATATTATTTCAATTAGTTTTATCTGACATGACTGATGATTCAGTTAGTTATATTCCATCTCTTTATCTTGACTATATGCATATACTTATAAAAATGTAGCACTCTTTTATCTTTTCTTATACAAATACATCAATAAATATCAAACTAAATTATCATGTATAATTTAAAATTATCAAATTATTAATTAAATTTTAAATATCAAACTAATAATTAAATTAAAAATATAAATAAATATTAAATTATAGGAAATAACATAATCAAATCCCATTAAGTATTTAGATTTCACCTATAAACTTATGTTAAGGTCAAATATCAATAATTTTAAGTGCTGGTCATGGTTCTAGGAGGGGTAAGGGGAAGGCTATTACTGCCACCTATGATCCTCAAGTTGACCTATGCCAATTCATGCCATCTTTGAGGGTGCTGCCACAATCACCTACACCTTATGTGTTGATGCTGGATCCAGTCCGTGTCGGATTCAGATTGTTGTCCGCGGCTGTAGCGACACCAGGGTCAGTCATAGTCAGTGATGTGGGGTCTTCCTAGAAGAATGCCCCTTATGGAAAGTCTAGGACCAGGGACCTGTGGACGGGCACATGTGGATAGAGACATGTGGGAACAAGTTAGTACACTAATTTTACTTAAATTAGTAAAAATATAATAGTCGTTTCCTATAACAAAGCGAATTTGTTTTTTCAACTTTGAACCCTCGGAGCACCCACGACCACACTTGATGGTATGATCAGGCCTATATTAACTTCAAAAAAGTTCCCAAGGATGTAAAGGACCACTGGTAGGACTTATTTAAGGTATTAATCAAACTTCTACAAATTTTGTTCCATTAACTTCATTTTCATTGTCATTGACTCTAATTATATTATTTGTAATGCAGAAATAATGTAAATTGAATCCTAAGTTCAAAAAAGAAGTCCATAGGGTGTGGGGGCACAAGTGCTCCAATAGCATACGAGCAACCCGTAACGACATTCGGAAAGGGAAGTGTAAGAGCGAATGGGTGAGCGATGGGGTCTGGGCCCACTTCGTGGAATATTGGGTGAGAATCCATTTTAAGGAGGCCTCATAATAGAACAAGAGGAATTAGTCCATGGATCAGGGTGCCGTTATCCATCGAGACAGTTCCATCTTCTTCTCTGAGCATGCATAGAGGCTCGTAAGTACTTTTTTTTTTTACTTATAATTTATATTTAAAACTTTTTTATTATTCTAATTAACACTTTAATTCATTGTTTTTAGGGAAAAGAGTTAAGGAGGCTTGTTGACGTTGGTGAGGTATTCTATAATATTAATTACAACGCAAAGAAAAGTTGGGTCAATCCGCATGCTAAGAGCATTTATGTGAGTTACATTATATTGATTAAAATTTAATAATATATGTTTGTTTCATAGTGTTTAAAATAAATTCCCACTAATTATGAACTTGCCAGTGTGCTGAGGAGCTATGAAGAGCGATTCCAGGAATAGCAGGCTCAAATCAAATAGTAAAAGGGCTCATTAGACTGAGCATCTGTAGACAATAAGCCAGTTGGTCCTTCAGATGAATCCTTCTACTGTGATCCCTTCCTCTCCCACTCCCATTGATTCCCAAATCGCCTTTATCTGATCTCACTAACTTTTCAGGAGAGTCAGATGGTCATCATTAATGTTTTACAATTTTTGCATTTTAATATTACATTACATTTTATTTAATTTTTAACATTTGTACATTACATTTGGTATAAGTGATATACATTTGATTCTTTCTGTTTAAATTGTTTATCTGTTAATTTAAATTGTATTTTCATGTATAAAAAATAATATATTTTAATTTTTTTACAAATAAAAAACTATTAATAATTAATTAAATTATTATTTATACATATGTTATATTTATTTTTGTATTTCTATTTTATTATATTATTTTCTATTTAAATAAATTTCTTTTTATCTTTGTCTCACAGCTTCTCTAACGATTTGAATCCTTAAGCAACTTTCTTTCTTCCCTTACCGTGAGATATTTAATTTATCTGATGGATTGTTTCATGTTGCTTTTCTTGAGGGAATGTCACAAAATTACCTTTTTGGTTTCCTCTCTCTTCATATCTCATGGCATGGTTTTCATGAGACACATGTTTAATGGACGTTCTCACGGTTGTTATACATGAGACACTCAATTTTTTGGTCTTCTCTCTTATGAAATCTCCTGGAATGTACATGTTCGTGAAACTTTCCCCACGGTAAAGTGTTTCCGAGCGGTTTAGTGAGAATAATTCGATAATATATCAAGATTTCCTACTCATTTTCTTTTGACATTCAAACATTTTGCTCACGGATAAATTCCATGAGAACATTGCTCATGGTAAGTTTGGCGTCAGAAACTCTGTAAGAGTCATTCCACTATTCCCATGGTCAAAATTCCGTTGGAAAGTCCATGAGACACCTTGTTTCCCATGGAAATTTTGGGTTTTGTCATGGTTTTTTTCTTTGAAAAAACTCATGTTTTCTTGTAGTGCTAGCTGTACCAAAAAATTAGTTCACCATGGAAAAACTTAAAGAAATTTCTGAAACTTCCCCAAGAAAAATCATCTTCATGTGCTAGAAATTTCAAGCCGTCGTCCACTGCAATATGTGTTCCAGTACTCTATGAAGAAGACCTATTGTTTCGACCAAAACCCCCCAAGAAAGCTCACGTTCTAGATTCACAAAAAAAAAAAAAACTCCTGGTTGTAGCTCCTTTGTTGCGTTAAAGAACCCCTTAAGAAGTCCCTTGTTGGTTGCGCTTTGGACTCCAAGAAGACGAATGATTCTGTTCTCTCTATTGCTGTGATTTTGGAACTCCATCGCAGAAGAAAGACTTTTCTACTGTGCGTTTTTGTCTTTGGCAGCAAGGGAATAATTCCCTTTTTCTCTTTTTTTAATTCCAATCTTTTTTCTTCTTCTTTCCTAATGACAAATTGCCATTGGCTCAATTTCTTCATTATGGGTTGGTTGGTTTTGTCTTATCAATTGGGCCTTTTCTCTCCTCTCCAAGAATATGGTTGCTAACCTATTGCAATAAATTCAAATACTTGGTTAATTATTTCCTACACAATTTTAGCAATAATACATTAGAAACACGCTAAAACCAAGTTATTTAGTGAAATAAGCACATGTAAGAAAATTATCATAAGAACACCCAAATTAATCTCTATTTCCAATGAATTTACAATTAAATATAGGGTTTAGAGTGCTATTTAATGTGCTTAGCACATCATAAAGTTAGTAAGTCAAATTTGTGTTAAAATTTTTGCTCACTGGTAAATTTTAATGACATGTTGGTTCATATTTATATATTTTTTTTCTTACGTTAGTAAGCTTATCATTATGGTTGATGGTTTGTGCCTCATATTTTGTTAAGTAAGCATGTTTGTTCATATATTGCAGTTGATCAAACTTTGATATTTTCTAATGACAAAGTTCCCATTTGAGTGGTGAAAATTATAAGGAATGGAAGGATAGTGTTCTTCTTAATTCAATGTGCTTAGACATTGACTATGCTCTTCATAGGGAAGAGCCAGCTGCACCCATGACTACTATTACTCTGATTGAGATGACATTGTACGACTGGTGGGAGCAATCAAAACCAATTAAGTATGATGTTTGTCAAATATTGCATTATGATTAGTATTTGTGAGTCAAATCTGTTTGTCAAAATATCAAGGATATGATGAAGGCTATTGATGAACATTTTGAGTCTTTAGACAAGGCATTAGCAAGCACCCTAATGGACAAATTTTCATCCATGAAATCCCATGGCAGTAAAGGCGTATGTGATCACATTATGCAAATGAGGCATATAGCTATTCTATTAAAGTCCATCAGATTCATATTTTTGATGATTTTCTAGTGCATTTTGTTTTAAGCTTTGTTCTGCCTCAATCTAACACTTTTAAAATATTTTATAACACACACAAGGCAAAATGGTCTATCAATGAACTTCTGACCATGTGTGTTAAAGAGGAAGGAAGATTGGTTCAAGATATGATAGAAAGTATACATATGGTAGTAAGGGATAAGAAGAAAGCTAATAAGAGAGGGAAAGGCAAATCGAATCAAACTGGTAAATCAAATGGCCTTACCTATCCTATAAAGCAAGGGGAATCAAAGTGTTTTTTCTGTCAAAAGAAGGAACACATAAGGAAGGATTTCCCTAAGAGAAAGGTAATATCATATATTGTTTGTATTATGAATATAATATGGTTTATGTTTCTCATAACACTTAGTAGATTGATTCTGGTTCTACAATTCAAATTTCTAATACCATGGAAGGTTTTCTAAATTAAAGCAAACCATTGAAAAGTGAAATAAACATTTGTTCTAGAAATTGAATGTCTTCACGTGTGGAAGCTATTGGAATGTATAGATTAGTTTTAAAATCTAGTATTGTTTTGGATTTAGAAAGAGCCTTTTATATTCCAAGTTTTTTGAGAAATTTGATTTTTGTTTCAAGACTGAAGCCTTTGGGTTTTCCCTTTAATTTTTCTAGAACTTCTTTTAATTTGTTTGAAGATTAAGTTGTTACTGGAAATGGTATTATGGATGATGGATTGTTCAAAATTCACTTAGTGGATGTTGTTCCATATATCTCTATGGCTTCACATAATAATGATGGTACTAAATGTTGTATTATGAATGAGAAATCTTCCATGTTGTGCACCAGAGGTTGGGACATATCTCCATTAAGAGAATCAAAAGGTTAGTAAATGATGGAGCTCTAGAAACTCTTGATTTTATGAATTTTGGTTCTTGCTTACACTGCATTAAGGGAAAATAAACTAACAAGACTAAGAAAGTTTCTAGGAAGAGTTATGAAATTATAGAGATCATATACACTGATATTTGCTACCTTGATATGAGCAAAAGTGGTCAAAAATATTTTATTACCTTTATAGATGATTTACTTATGATATCTACTTGCTTCATAGATGCTTTTAAAATTTATAAAGTAGAAGTAGAGAAACAATGAGGAAAACAATTTAAAATTTTTAGATCAAATAGAGGTGGTGAATTTTATGGTAGTTGAACGGGCACTGGACAAGGTCCTATCTATTTGTTGAATTCATTCAAGAGCAAGGTATTGTAGATAAATTAACCTTACCTGGCTCACTAGATCAAAATGGTGTAGCAAAAAGAAGAAATGAGACTCTAATGGACTTGGTTAGAGTACGCTTTGTCACTTTAAACTTCCTTTGTCATTGTGGAGAGAAACTCTTAAACAATGACATATATATTAAATAGGATTCCAACAAAGACTTTTTCCAAAACATCATTTGAACCGTTGAAATGTTCGAAACCACGTTTGTGACATATATATGTGTGTAAGATTTTATAATCCACATGAAAAGAAGTTAGATGCAAGGACTATAATTGCTTATTTTATTGGATATGCTAATAAGTCCATGGGATACTGTCTTATTATCCATCTTATACATGTAGAATTGTTCAATCAAGAAATGTTAAGTTTCTTGAAAATGATGTGGTTAGTGGGAGTGATCAACCTCAAAACTTAGTATTTGAGGAAGATCATGTTTGCCCATGAAAAATTTATGGACATTGAGCAACCAATTACTGAAACTCCATGTCTTATTGATAATATTTTAGTAGATCTTGTTGATCAACACGCTCCACTAGAAGATGTTGGTGAACCATTGAGAGTATCTACTAGGATAAAGAAGTAAGCAATATCTATTGATTATGTTGTGAACTTACAAGAATCTAACTTAGCGATTGGTGCCAAAAATGACACTAAAACGTTTTCACAAGCAATGGATAGTAGTAACTCTAAGTTATGGTATGATGCCAAGAAGATGAGATAGATTCTATGGCATATAATAGAGTCAGGGATCTTGTTGAGTTGCCTAATGGGGTGACGGCCATTAGTTGTAAATGGGTTTTTAAAACCAAGAAAGATTCATTAGGAAATATTGTGAAATTCAAGGCTAGACTCATTGCCAAAGGATTCACACAAAAGAAAGGAATTGACTATAGAGAGACATTCTCTCATGTTTCTTGAACAAGTTCTTTCCGGATCATCATGGAATTAGTTGCACATTTTAACTTTTATTTACATCATATGGATGTGAAAACAACCTTTCTTATTGGTGATTTAGAGGAAGAAGTTTATATGAAACAACCTAAAGGGCTTATTTCAAGTGATGGTGATCATTTGGTTTGCAAGCTTAAGAAGTCCATATATGGACTAAAACAAGCCTCCCATTAGTGGTATTTAAAATTTCATAACGTTATCTCTTCATTCGGTTTTGTAGAGAAATGGATCAATGTATATATCATAAGGTTAGTGGAACCAAAATCATCATTATGGTGTTATATGTGGGTGACATTTTGCTTTCAACCAATGAATTGGGTTTGTTGCTTGATTTTAAACAATTCCTCTAGACATTTTGATATGAAAGATATGGGTAAACTATCTTTTGTCATTGGCATTCAGATTCGTAGAGATAGGTCTCAAGGTATCTTGGGCTTGTCTTAGGAAGCCTATATCAATAATGTTCTTGAGAGATTTTAGATGAAAGATTATTCACCGAGTGTAGCACCTATTGACAAGGGTGATAGGTTCAATTTGAATCAATGTCCTAAAAATGACTATGAAAAGGAACAAGTTAAAAACATTCTTTATGTTTCAGTTGTTGGAAGCCTAATGGATGTTTAGGTCTGCACTAGATTGGACATTGTATTTATAGTTGTGATGTTGGGAAGATATCAAAGTAATCCAGGCTTGGACCATTAGAGAGCTGTAAAGAAGGCATGAGATATCTTCAAGGAACTAAGGATTTCATGCTTACATATAGACGGATAGACAACTTGGAAGTTGTTGGGTATTCAAATTCATACTTTCCTAATGATTGCAGATCCTTTAACAAAACGCATGCTACCGAAGCTATTTAAGGACCATATAACTCAAATTGGACTTGTTTCAACTTTATTAGTTTCCATTTGATTTGAGATGTCACTTTTGATTTATGGTGAAACTTTTATTTTAGATTTGTTTTCTGCTTTCTGCTTGTATACATTTGTGTTTGAGAATGACAAATATTTTGTTGTAGAGACCCAGACTAAGAATTTAAGGCTTATTCATAGAAGTTAAACTATCATATAAAATGATTTTACAAAGAATGAAAATTACATTGTGATACATGGAAGGTAATATTTGCTTTTAGACAACTTCCTGCCATGATTCATGTAATTTATTTCTTTGTTTGAGCATATAGTATAAGAGTAGTATATTATGTCTTGTGAATCTAATAAGATAATAAATGTTTGGACCAAGTGGAAGAATGTTATAATTTATAATTGTTCTCTAATAACTCTCGTAATGATCTGATATGCTCCCAAAAGAGTGTCAAAATAAATTCCTTGCAAAAAGATGTAGTCACTATTGAGTAAAGTAGTAAGCAAGGGTTGTTCATTCCCATAGAGAAATGTTCCTAATTAATATGCTATTGACTCAAATACACTAAATTAATTAACATAGTTAAACAAAACTAATAATACATTATGGGGGTTTGGAATTAAAATAAAATGCAAACTAAGTGAAATAAAAATTAAATAAAAAAATTATAAATTGCAAAATTAGAAATTAGAACTTTGAAATAGGATGAGAAACATGGTTAACTCCACCTCTAGACATGAATATACCCAATAATTAGAATTTATCTTTCACTTTCTTTTGAAACTAACAACCCTAAAATAATCACAAGCTTGTCTCTCTCGATCTTTCCTTATTGTGTCGTTAAGTAAAATAAGCTCTTCACTTAATCCCTTTTTATTAAACAACCTAGAACAAGTCCTCTAAATTTAATTTAATGAAAGCAACCAATCAAGAAAGACATGCTTATTCAAGAAACAAATACACAAGCTTGGTTCATTTATCTTGAGTGATATTCTCCATGCAATCTTCTGAAAATATCCCATGATCATTGATCACAACTGCTACTTGTGGATAGAAAATTCTGACAATTACATATCAAAATCCCTAACCTAGAAATTAAATAACTATCATGCTCATTTAATTGCGCACTAAAATAAACAAAATAAAACAATAAAACAATCATAATTGAAGGATGAAAGATTAACAATAAAACATAAGAATATCAACAATAAAACAATAAATCATAAATCATAATTGATGTTCTTCTGTTATATTAACAATAAAACAGAAGAACATAACCAATCATAATTGAAGGATGAAAGATTAATCCCTAAAATTTAACCCAAATTCATGCCTAGGGCTTTGAAATCACCCTTAACCAAAAGAAACTTAGCCACACATATTTAGTGAATTCAACAATAAAATCATTAAAGAAAACAAAAAGAAGAAAAAGAAAAAATAGTGGTTGGAGATTGCTATGGTAGCTCCTCCTTCCTTTGGTCTCTCTCCTATTTCTCTTGCTTCCCCTTTGCTCATTGCTCTATTTCTATGTTTCAGCCATCTAAGTCCCTCCCAAAACTATAGCAGAATGCTTAAGAAAAGAATCCCCTTATTCTTGCAATTTAGTTTAGCTGGTGCTTTTTATTTCTAAAATTACTAATTTGACCATTTTTATTTTCATTTTATTCTTTTGCTTCCAAAATTCCTACAAAACACAAAAGAATAATAAATACTAAAAGTTATCAAGAAACTGACAAGTAATATAGAGAAATTTAAATAGAAAATATGTAAAATTATGTACTTATCAAATTCTTCCACACTTTCTTTTTGCTAGTCCTCGGGAAAACTAACATGAATAAATGATTTTAACGTTGAAATTAAACAAGAATTACAAAGGATCCATAATTATTCAAAGGTTGAAACATCTCTATAACAACCATACTCAAGTGTGTGTGTGTGTGTGATACAACCAATGTTAACGATGTTATGTTATGCTTATTTTAGAAAAGTAAAAACTTCATAAACCCCACAAAGAAAACCACCCAAATTCTGGTCGTAGAGAGTTAAATACCATAGACTTTCTCTTTGGTCAATTCTCCACTTACCAAAGGCATCACCTAAAATAAAAAAGGTCTTTCATATAGGTTGTAATGGGGCTAAGGGTAACGGCTAAAAGAAAGCATGGAATGTATGTAGCAACAATTCTAAAAACTTAATGGAGCAAGAGACATCAATGAGATCTTCAAGGAATATTTCTCAAAACTCAAAGCAACCAATTAAGAACATAAGATAAGTATAATTTTATTGGGTTTTTGCTTCATTCTAATCAATTTTATAACATTCTTGAAAAAAATTGAAACTCAAGAGATGATACTTTACTCTCTCTTATTCTCTTATTCTTCCTTTTTTTTTTTTTCACGACACAATAAAATAGCAACCTCACTTGAGCTATCTATCAGAAAGAAAAAATTTCAACAATCCTCAATTGCATGAAGTAAGTCTCTTCATTATACCTCTAATTCATCTTTAGAACAAGGGTAAGGATAAATATAATGTGGCTTGGTGAAAATATGTGGTTGACAAATAAAAGGCTCATGTGAAGGCTCAAAACGGCTCACTTGGCGGGTGTTCTTTTGAGAACATCAATGGGACAGGCTATTTTGGCCATGGTGGAAAGAATTATAATACCTTAGTCATTTTACAGGTGATACTCGACCAGTTTAATGCCTTGAGAGACCTCCAAGAAAGTTTTAGCATTTAACCTTTCTTGTAGAGCTTAAGTAATTATCAAAGTGAGGGTATGAAAGTTTTTACTTATTTTAACATGCGTGGTTCTATACCGAATAACATGGTTTTTGTGCATAAATATTCAAGCATAATTATCATAGAAACAGCTCAACCTAAAATAACATCTAGATCCTAAGCAATGCTCATCATCAATCAAAGCAATAACATTAAAGCTCAATTCTTGTCATAGTTGTTGGAGGTTATAATAAAACATGAAACTAAAACAAATAAAAACAAAAAAAACCAACAAAACATAAAGCAAAAAAAAAAAATAGAAACAAAAAAATAGAAAACACAAATAGCTTAATAGTAAAATAATACAGCAAAACAGCAACAGTAAAATACCACAGTAACAGAAAAACAGCATAATAGAAAAACATAAATTTGGAAATCCTTCCCCCGCACTCTCTTCAAGTTGTCCTCAATGTAAGCTAATGCATCTAAATGAAAAGAATAGATGTAGAGGAAAAGAGAAAAACATGAAAATAAAATACCTAAAACATAATTGAAAAAAAAAAGAGTGAGAGTAAGAAAAAGAAAATCTGAATATTGTTTTTTTGTGTGCTCTCCTAATTTTGGGTTGCCTCCCAATAACCTCTTGGTTTGATGCCCTCAACCTGACTTACATTCATTTCCATTGATCAAGGGATACGTAGATCACTTCGATGCCTTGTTGCTTCAAAGATGTTGAAGCGTATGAACTCACCATCAAATTCCATGCTTAGGGTCCCTCTATACACATCAATTTTAGCTTGGGTAGTCTTCATGAATGGCCTCCCTAAGAACAGTGGTGTCAGCCTAGAAGATGATTCATCCTCCATCTTAAGCACATAGAAATCCACAGGAAAACTAGTTCATTCACCTGCACTAAAACATCTTCCAAAACTCCTTTTGGGTAAACATTAGATTGATTAGCAAGTTCAATAAATATATTAGTTTTCTTAAGTGGACCAAGATTTAGGGAAGCATAAATAAAATAAGGCATAATATTAATGGAAGCTCCTGAATCTAGTATAGCTCGTTCAAACCTTGTATTATCAATTGTGTAGGGCATTGTGAATCTTCTAGGATCTTTACATTTTGGTGGGAGCTTTCTTTGCAAAATAGTGAAGGCATTCTCCCCCACACTTATCACTTCATCTGCCCTTAGCTTGAGTTTGGTGGGGCACAACCCTTTTAGGAACTTTGCATAACTTGGTATTTGCTTGATAGCGTCCAAAAGAGGTATGTTCACTTGGACCTTTCTCAAGGTTTCCATAATCATTTATCACAACTGCTACTTGTGGATAGAAAATCTGGCAATTACGGATCAAAATCCCTAACCTAGCAATGAGATAACTATCACGCTCATTTAATTGTGCACTTAAATAAACAAAATGGCAATCTTTATTAACAATAAAACAAAACAACATCAACAATCTCAGTTGAAGGGAGAAAGATTAATCACTAAAATTTAACCAAAATTAATGTCTAGGGCTTTGAAATCACCCTTAACCAAAAAGATACTTAGCCACACACATTCAGTGAATTCAACACTAAAATCATTAAAGAAAACAAAAAGCAAAAGAAAAAGAAAGATTAGTGGTCGGAGATTGCTATGGTATCTCTTCCTTCCTTTAGTCTCTCTCCTCTTTCTCTTGTTTCCCCTTTGTTCATCTTTTTATTTCTACGTTGTAGTCATCTATGTCCCTCCCAAAACTGTAGCAGAATCCTCCTATTTAAAATCAGAATGGAATCCGTGTTGTAGTAGGTAATTGCTATTTTTCTGTTTCATGAGTGCTCCCATCTGTTGATTCCTCTTTAATTCCAATGTGTTGCCTAAGAAAATAATCCCCTCATTCTTACAATTTAGTTTAGCTGCAGTGTTTTGGTTCCAAAATTGCTAATTTGACCCATTTTTTTCATTTTATTATTTTGCCCCCAAAATTCATACAAAACACAAAAGAATAATAAATACTAAAAATTATCAAGAAACTAACAAGTAAATATAGAGAAATTTAAATAGAAAATATGTAAAATTAAGCACTTATCATGGTCCTAACATTTAAATTCACAATAAACATGACATTAACTAAAGAAATAAGTAAAGCTCAAATAATTAGTAAAAAATAAAGAGAATATCCACTTTATACAATTTGGTCGTGTATCACTAGCTTTTACATTACACGTAACTAAACAATAATTAAAGATAAAAAAGGTAGAAACAAAAGATAAATAAGAAGATAACTAAAGATATAAGTAAAGCTCAATTAATTAGAAAAAAAAAGAAGGTATCTTGATGTAATTTTATTACATATCATAAACTTTTAAGTTATAGGTAACTGAAAAATAATTGAAGAAAGAAAAATCAAATATTTAACTGTTACATGTTTCACTTAAAAGGCTTAACTCAATACTTCTCCTTAATTATGTTTTTAGCATCTATGTTTTTCTCATATTCTTTTTTTATGCTCTAAGATCACTTTATTGGAGGAAGAAGAAAAGATAGTATTTCTCTAAGCGAAGATTTTTCTTTAGCTCACTTCTTATTCTCTTTTGATTGACTTTTCTTGACTTGCTTCAAATGATCACCAAATACAATGGGTATTTATAGGTAGACTAGATGACCCTTTAACATCTAATTACATTAATTACTAACTAATACACCATATATAAATCACACTAATATAGATAAATGAAATATCATATTCTAGGTACATGTATAACTAAGCATTGAACTTTAACATCTAGAAAATATCAAATTATTAATTAATTATATTCAAACCATTTAAGAGGATTATTTGGAAGTGTAAATGAGTTACTATATACATCATGAATCACACTAATATAAATGCATTAACTATTATTCTAGCACCACAAAAAAATAGAATCTTTCTAACAAAAAAAAACTCCATGAGAAATACTAGTTCTCAAGGATTTTCTCATAGATTTTAACCCACCAATACTTTCGAAAGCAAATCACGGACTACCTAAGGAGAAAACAGTCATGAGAAACTTTCACCTGGACTAATTCCATTGAAAGAGTGAAATAAATCTAAGAGAGAGAAAGAACGAACTTGTGAGACTTTCGAGGAATTTCTTTCGTTAACATGTCCGCGAGAAATTTCTCACCCAATGGCAGTTGAGAGAAATTCTATGAGAGAACTAATTTCTCATGGTATGATTTTGTGAGAAATTGCACAAGAAAAATGCCAACAAACATTTTTGAGATAAGCTCTCATGGACTGATAACATCCATGAGAAATATATTTCTCATCGAATAACATTGTCACGCCCCAAATTTGTGATGTGATTGGCATAGGAATGCTATCATATGGGTAACATCTTACAAGCTTCCAAAACTTATGCTTTAAACAAATCTTAAAATAATTACAAATTTTCAAATATAATTAGAGAAGACAACACATGAAAATTTTTTTCTTCGGCAGAGTTTCTCCTAAAATATTAACTATCCTAAGGTATAATCAGTAAAACCAAAAGATGGACAAACCCACCATAAACACTATTAAGCCTTCATGACCATGACACAAGCAACTGAATATATAAATATATATATATACACACACACACACACACACACAGATATATATATATCACCATGCAAGACTATAACATTATGCATGCAAGACCTTTAAGCAACACAAGACCATGCAACATCCTAATCTAACAGTCCACAACATCCAAATCTTGCTCCATTCATCTTCCAAGAAAGATTTCCATGCTTTGATGACTGTTTGGTAGTTAGTACAATTTGACTTGAAAATTTTAGAGAAAAAGGGCAGTGAGTCACATAGACCCAATGAGTGGGTAATCACACAATTTACTATTTACCCAATTTATAAATTGGAATAATTTGAGGAGTAACATGATAATTTAAGTACATATTCATCTTTGAATTCTTATAAACTGATATAAAAGTAAATCTGTAACCAAAGAAACAATATAATACCTTAATGCCATCTCCTCATTCATGCATGAAATGTATATACCTTACATATGCTTATGTAAGTGATAAATCTCATATGCAGGGGAAATCTATTCACTTTCTTACACTTGTAAACTTCATGAAAACTTCAAATACCAATTCATAAGAAAAATGAAATGAAATCAGTAAGTTCAACTTCTATGGAGTCTCTATGAAAGCACTAAATATCATCTTTGTAGGGGAGGCTACACTTCGTTGGCAACTCCTTGCCTCATCTGGGGCAGCTACACCTAACGAGCAACTGCTTACCACCACTATCTCAATGTTACCATACCATATATGTAGGGACAACTACATCTCGTTGCTTGCCTCACACGGGAGGCTACACCTAACGGATACCCCTTTCCACACTACTATCTCAATGTTACCATATCATCTTTATGGGGGTCGCTACATCTTGTTGGTAGCTCCTTGCCTCACACTGGGGGATACACCTAACGGATAGCCCTTTCCACACCGCTATCTCACATTACCATACCATCTCTGTGGGGGCGGCTGCGTCTCATTGGTAGTTCATTCCCTCACACGGGCAACTACACCTAATGGATAACTCTTTCCACACCACTATAATACCAACATACATTTAGAAGAATCTAGATATTTAACCCCTTAATGGCTATGGAGTCCAAACATGGATTTCCCTAAAACCATTTGAAATAAAAACAATTTAAATTTCATAATAATATCAAGAAATATCTATAAACTCAATGACATTAAAAATCCCAATTTCTAGCAATATTTTTCCCAATCAAAGTTTTCATATATATCATGAAAATATTTCTTTACTTGTAAACCATTACATGTGAAAGTAGGCACAAAATTCCACAATTTAAGATCAACGTCATAATGAGATTCATTGTCGTGCTCATGAATAAAGAAATTATTTAAGGGCTCTTATGCCAAATACAACTGATCAACATATATTTTTCTAAAACCAACAATATCATTTATATCCTTGTTGTTTCAAAAACATGCAAGCATGACATATGCAACATCAAATATTTCATTTTAAATATATACGAGTGTCATGATAATGCTATGCATAATCTCCATTTTTTACCATCAATACACCCCTAATCCTTCTTTCACATTATCCGTCATACCATTACCTTGAACCATCATGTTGTCATGGATATATCAAGTCATGCAATACCAACATTATTGCTATCATCTTAACAATCATGATTAAATTAATCTTTCTTAACATAACCGTTGGCACATCTTTACTCTGCATCACAACTTCCCAACATAACTAAATCTTTCTTCATATAACCTTGACTAGATTTAAAGAATTAATGTAACAACACACATATATATGGATATTAATTATCACATAGTCACTCAACTCCCAATTTACCACTTGCTCAAAATTTGGTACCACCCAAAGAATAAGGTCCAAGATTTCATTTCTTACTAAGAAGTTTCCTAACTTCTATTCCTTTAAAATGCAAGATTTCAATTCACCATTTTTCCTCAAATTGAATATCATATCTCCAATCAAGAGTTATTACAATAGGTAAGATAAGCAAATTCTATATAAAAAATATCATGTAACCTAAGAGACAACAGCTATTTCCTCTTTAAAATCCTTGTACAACCAAATACTCCAAGCATATATTTTTAACACCCCCAAATTTATTTCTCATGTAAAATTAATTGTCATCAACAAACTCTTATTTTGATAAAAATCATACATGTGTACAACATACCCTAAATCAAGTGGGAACACTCTACAACATATATACCATCTTATCATAATGACAACTTCACTTCTTAATTTAGAAAAGTAACCAAGATATATTCTTCTTCAAAATGAAAACCTCCAAACACCACATACTATATAATTATATAATTCTAAAATATCTCGTTGTCTCTTATGAATTTGTAAACCTGATATTTAATAACCACGAATTATTTAGCTCCACAAGCAAGCTCCATAAACTTAAATATATGAATTTTTCACTTAAAAACAGCCAATGCGAAATATTCAACAAAAGAGGAAAGGACCCAAAATTTCTAGAGTTTCTCTGGCTAGGAGAAATTTACCTGAAGTTCCAAGATATTTCAGTAAAAATAATATCACCTGAAGACAATTCCATAGATCCTCACAGACCTGTTTACAAAAATGAAACAATATCACCTGAAGACAGTAAAAATATTAAACTAGAAAAACAAGATATTTCAGACAAATTAATTGAAGAATTTACACAAAAATTAAAAAACTTACCCATAAATTCTAGCACTAACAACCAGACCATAAACACCATCTCACAACAAGATGAGACAGAAAATGTTAATAGAATACATTATAAAAACACAAGACAATTGGCACCCATACCTAACACACAAAATTACTATAGCAGACCAACGTTTCTAGATACACAATATGAAGAAAGAAATTCCTTTATTGAAAGCAGTTATTCAAGAGATTCCATTGTAGAATGGAATATAGATGGAGTTAGTGAGCACCATATCCTGAATGTAATATAAAACATAACTATGCTGCAACAGCCTACAAGGTCAAAGGAAATCAAGAACTACAAATAGTATAAATGATAGTTACAAGATTTATTGGACAACTTAAACGATGGTGGGATAACTTCTTATCAGCTGAAGAAAAACAACTGATCCTAACGACAGTTAACAAGAAGTTCAAACAGAAGGACAACCTGTAATCATTATCCCAGATGCAGTAGCAACCTTAATATATACATTAACCAAACACTTTACAGGAGATCCTTTAACATTCCAAATTAGGATAGCTGAACAGCTCATCAGCCTAAACTGTCCAACCATGACAGACTTTAGGTGGTACAAAGATATGTTTCTTACCAAACTCTATGCCACAATTGATTGGAACGCAGATTTTTGGAAAGAAAAACTCATTACAAGCTTACCATAACTCTTTGCCGAAAAAGTTAGAGAAGCCATTAGGAAATAATGCAACTACACTATACCTTATGATCAACTTACATTTGGTCAAATTGTTAACTTTATCACTACAGAAGGATTAGCTATTGTAATGATCTAAAGTTACAATACAAAATTAAGTCAAAATTAAAAGACAATAGAAAAGAATTAGGAATATTTTGCCAACAATACGGTATAGAGAAGATACAAACCCCTTCCTCTAGTACCAGAAAAATTATAAAATACCATAAACCTTGCCATCAGAGTTAACCCTCTGAAAAAAGATACACAAAACCTTATAAAAAATATTCAAAATCTAGACCTAGCACATATAGGAAACCTTACTCGAAAGACAAATATATCAAAAAAGATGTAGTTTGCTTCAAATGCAGGAAGGTAGGACATTCCTCACGAACTTGTAAAACAAAACAAAAAACAATAGTTTAGACATAGAAGACAAATATAAACAAAGTTTAATTAATGTAATGATAGATAAAAGCTATCAAACTTTTGAAACAGAAGAATCTGATAGAGAAAGTGAAGACCAAATTAATAACATTCAAGAAGAAACAGATATAGTTTCTTCTAATTCAGAAAATGAACAACAAATCTGTTTTGGATCGGGAATATGCAGTTGTGACAATTGTACAAAAACATCCACAATAAATGTCATAACTAGAGACAAAGCCCAGCTATTAATAGACATTATAGACAAAATATAAGACCTAGACAACAAAAGAGACTACCTTATTCAACTTAAGGGAGCCTTAGAACAAGAAGAGCAAAAACCAAAAACTCTAGAATCTTACAATCTTTAGCAAATTTTGATTAGGTTTAAACCTAAAGAAAAACCAGTAACAATACAAGATTTACAACAAGAGGTTAGAAAAATTAAAGAAGTTAAACAACTAAAGCTAAAAGACATGGCTTTAGAATTAAAATTGTTTAACTTAACTAATAAAATGCTAGATTCACTAAAAACTTGTAAATTAAAACAAAAACAATTTTAATAGAAAAAGAACAAGACTTAGAAGAATTTGAAAAAAAATTATATAAACATAATCTCTAGGATACAAATACAAAAATGGTACTGCCTAATACGGTTAGTAATCAACAATGAATACACCTTAGAAACTATTACACTGTTTGACTCAGGAGCATATATGAATTGTATACAAGAAGGATTAATTCCTACACAATACTATGAAAAAACCAAAGAATCTTTAAGTAGTGCTAATGGAATGCAACTACACATAAACTACAAACTCACCAAAGCTCATATTTGCAATAACAAAACAAATTTCAAGACTACGTTCATTTTAGCAAAAAACATAAACGAACCAATAATCTTAGGAACACCCTTTTTAACTACAATATATTCCTTCCAAGTTACAATAGAAGGAATCACCACAACAGCCTTAGAAAAAAAACATAACATTTGACTTTATTCGAAAACCTTATCTAAAGGATTTAAATCTTTTACAAAACACAGCAATTTCTCAAATTAATCTAATAACCAAGAAAACATACCTTATTAAATCTCTCACAAGAGAAATACATCATAAAAGAATCATAGAACGGGTTAACAAACCTCAAATACAAGAAAAAAATACAACAATTACAAAATAAGTTTGAAAAAGACATTTGTGCAGAACATCCAAATGCCTTTTAGACCAGAAAAAAACATATAGTTTCTCTACCATATGAGGATAACTTCAATGAAAACAACATTTCAACTAAAGCTTGACCCATTCAAATGAATGAAGAGACTTTAGAATATTGAAAAAAGGAAATACAAGAATATTTAGACAAAAAATTGATTCGACCAAGTAAATCCCCATGGAGTTGCCCATCTTTCTATGTCAGAAATCACGCTGAAATAGAACGAGAAGACCCTAGGATGGTCATCAACTACAAACCATTAAACAAAGTCCTTAAATGGATAAGATACCCAATTCCAAACAAAAAGACCTTATTAGTCGAATTTGGAATGCCTCCATCTTCTCATAGTTCGACATGAAATTCGGATACCACCAAATACATGTAGAAGAAAAGGATAAATACAAAACAACATTTATAGTTCCCTTTGGGCATTATGAATGGAACGTAATGCCTTTTGGCCTCAAGAATGCTCTCTCAAAATACCAAAATATCATGAACGATATTTTTAATCCTTATACCAAATTTACCATAGTATACTTAGACGATGTCTTAGTATTTTTTGATTTCGTAGATCAACATTTCAAACACCTTAATCAATTTTATATGATTGTTAAGGAAAATGGATTAGTAGTTTTAGCTAAAAAGATGAAACTATTCCAGACCAAAGTTAGGTTTTTAGGATTTGAAATATATCAAGGAACAATCGCTCCTATAAGCCGAACCATCGAATTCATGGATAAATTTCAGAATGAGATAAAAGACAAAACTTAGTTACACAGATTTTTAGGATGTTTGAATTATCTAGCAAATTTTATACCAAACCTTAGAACTATATGTAAACCTCTGTTTGACAGACTTAAAAAGAGTCTGTCAGCATGGGATACCAAAATGACTAATATAGTCAGAGATCTTAAGAGTAAAGTCAAAGCTTTACCATATTTAGTTTTACCTGACCCTAAAGCAAGTATGATAGTTGAAACTGGCACATCAGATTTAGGATATGGAGAAGTCCTTAAACAAGTATTCCCTGAGTCTACCAAAGAATAAATTGTTCACTTTTATTCAGGAACATGGACAGAATCTCAATAAAAATATTCTACTACTAAAAAAGAGATTTTATCCATAGTATTATGTATTACCAAATTTCAAGATGATTTATTTTCCAAAAAATTCTTACTCAAAACGGACTGCAAGACAACTAAATATGTTTTACAAAAAGATGTTCAAAATCTGGTTTCAAAACACATCTTTGCAAGATGGCGGTCAATATTATCTTGTTTTCATTTTGATATTCAACATATCAAAGGAGAACATAATGCTTTACCAGACTTTCTTACAAGAAAATTCCTGCAACGATGCCAAATACAATAGCATGTCCTTAACTTCCAAAGGTAAAGGAAAAAACAAGGGTAAAGAAGTTACAAGAGATACATATGGTGAATTACTTATACCAGCAGCATCAACAGCACCAGCTACTAGACACTCAGGCCCTTGGCCTTCTATCAGACCAAACTCATCCCCTTTGCTACAAAATAGATTCACCCCATTGACCTATGAACAGGCCTTGGCAAAACCAAACCAAACTAGCCACCTCTCAAGTCTCAAAAGGGATAGGTGACTACTTTGGTGAAAACATTATCTTGCCACTCTTCTATGTGGAACCTGAACACAAAACTCATTAAAACTCCTTTATTCAAGAAATTGTTTCGAGAGTTTTCCCTTCACTAGACTGGCATTACATGTTTGAACATCTAGACAAAACAACTATGAGTTTATCCTTGTAGATACTGACTCTACTACTATAACCCATCATTACGATGAACAAAATCCCCAACGGATTACCTATTCAAAATTAAAAATTAACAAAATCCTTTCCCTTTCTCAATGGGTAATGGGGACTCATACATACATCAGTTTTACTAGAAAGTTTAAACCTCAAGGTTATAACTACCAAGATTATCAAAACACCTGGTTCGACACTCTCTTTGTTCGACCACCCACCCACTCTTGGTTCATTTGGTTTACCAAAGGAATAACTTCCTATCCTCAATGGTTCATTGAGTGGTTCTTCACCTTTGGGCCATCCACATACATTATGCCTCAACTGGCTTTAGAATCTTACCAATATTTCAAAACCAAAACCAAATATCCTGAAAGCCATTGATTATTCCAATTTGTTAAAAATTTTGGGATTTCATGAATTATGACATGGCAATACACTTTTGTCAACAAATTGCCTTTCCCTCAACCCTGGGTAGGGCGAGACATTAGTATAAAATAGTGGACTGAGTTTAATCTCTGTCTCATAAACGGGACTAATGGTTATCTAACAATACACAACATGTCAATAAAGCGATCCTCCAGCAGGAAAGCCAATTTTTGACTACCAAATCTTAGATAATAGCTAGCTTTATAGCAGCTAGTTCTGATAAGGAGTTTACACAAAAACTTAAAGCCATCTCTGATACAGCAACCTCTATTAGAGAAGACGAATAAGATGATGCCACCTTAGACTTTACTCTCCTCAAGGAGGATGACTGTTTTGGCATAGACCTGGATCCAGCTCACCTAGCAAATCTCTCACAATTCGACTAGGAGACAAGACTCTTTACAAGACTTTTACTCACTACAAGACAAAAAAGCTTTACCAAATAGTAAAGCTTTTGACCAAAGAACTACTAGACATGAATGCTTTATCAAACAGTAAAGCAAGTGACAGAGGGACCACTTAAAGTCAAAACTACTTTATCAAATAGTGCTTGGAATTCAAATAGTTTGAAATCCACAACGGATTCGAAATCATATGAAGTCCGCTCTTCTCAGCCTATAAAAGAAGGCTTATACCACACAAGGAAGGAATCAACTTCTCCCTAGCATTCAAAGCTCCTAAATTTTAAGTTTTAAACACTTGTAATTTTGACCTTTCTTACCTTCTTTCTACAACACTTTTGTATCTACAATATTTTTGTATATCTCTTCAACTTTTCTCTTA
>JASKGM010035646.1:0-24074 GCA_034509205.1 Ceratonia siliqua
GCAGTTGCGAGCTACCTACAAGGATCTATTTCTTTATCTCACCTACAAAAGAGACAAGTTGGATATGTATTCATGTTTTGTGTGTCAGCAAGGTGTTTTAATGACCACATGCAAGCAATGTCATATTGCCAACTTGCTTACTCTCAAAGAGACCAGTAATGAATCTCCAACTAGTCCCTTACCAGTAATGAATCTTGAAAATGTAGGGGAAGGAAAATTTAGAAAGATGTTTAAGGCTGAAGTGTGGGCACCAATCTGTTTGACTTTTGGTACTGGTTGGGGCTTGGGATTTATTAATTATGGTTCGGGGGACCTTGAGTTAATGGCAGAAAAACTCCTAATGAGTAACTCGGTAATCAAGACATATAGAGCTCTTCATATGTGTGTCAATATTCACTTGGTGTTGAATTTCAAGATTCTCAAAGAGAGTGCTGGTGATTCAATGGTTGCATCATTCTTATTCAAAGCTATTAGAGTAGTAGTTTTCAAGGAATCATCTATTATTCATTCTGATGCACAATTGGAGGCAGCACTTGTTATTGTTAGCAATTTGCAATCCTTCACCTTGAGGACAAGGTGAATGTGCAGGGGGGAGTAATGATAGAACCTTGGGATATTTTAGAGAATAGGAGGGGTATTAAGGGTAGTATTGGCTGGGGCCAAGTACACGTGGATTAGGACACCTGGATTAGGACACCTGTCCAATGATCCGTAAAAGAAGAGAATCAGCTATGCAGCAGAGGGAGAGAGGGAGGATAAAACAGAGTGAGGGGAGGGGATTAGGGGAGGGAGAATTTTGGTTGATTCAAGGGGGGGAGTCCTAGCGCCCACATTGCTAGGGAAGTTCTGCTATCTTCCACTATTTCCTTATTGTTATTTCCTTTGTTCTAGCTACTGTGTTGTGGAGGATATCTCTGCTGGTTACTGCTATTTTTACCCACTGTTGTTGCTCTGTTTCATTGCTGTTTCTGTATTCCTGTAATGCTGTTTGGCACTCTGGTAGTCAATATATCAGTGTTATTTCAGTACTTTGGGTTTCTTGGTTATTATTATTGCTATAGATCTTGGTTCCCATCACACTATTTTAGAATACAGCACCTCTTAAGGTAACAGAAAATATTTAACTCATAATTTAGTTTTGACATTTGGTATGAGTTTCAGACCAGGATCCCAGCCTTTTTGGCTGGGATCTTTTCCTGGCTTTTCTTGATATCTAGACCATCCAAAAGAATTTGGATGGTCCAGATTTTATAGCATTTTTTTTAAAAGAGTTGTACTCTTTTGTGTGGGAAAAGTCCCAAGCCGAAAAGGCTGGGATCTATTTCCGTGAGTTTCTGCTGTCAATTGACAGTCTATTTTAAGTGAGAAAGTTAATGCACTGCTGGTTCTCAATTGCAGTGACTATTTGTTCAAGCTCCTTCTTATTGGAGACTCTGGTGTTGGCAAATCATGTCTTCTTCTGAGATTCGCCGTAAGTTATCTACTGTCTTTGATGCTTTTTATTATCTATTACTACTACTAGTTTTATGACATATAGTATGTCCTGTATTTTTTCTTTACTGGCTTAACCCGTCTTTCTTCTCTTTTATACAATTTATTATTTTACAGTTTTACCACAATAAGAAAAGGTTTCCTTTGACTGCGCTGGCTCATTATAGTATAGTAACAGCAAGAGCTTACCAAAAAATAGTTACATGCTTTGTCTTTGTTCTTGGTTTTTATTTTGTGTTATAATTTTTTAAACCAGAGAATTTAAATAATGAATTGGCACACTGGCCTTGAGTTTGTCTTTGGAACGTATTCTGTCACCTTCCATGTAGACTTAGCATGCATTTCCCTCATGGAATGATGCATGTTATCATTAAGGTATTTTATTTCTTGCCACAATTCTTCAAAAGAAATAAAATAACAGTAATAGTACAATGTTGCAAGAGATTTACTTTGGTTTTAGGTTAATCCGATTCCTTACAACTATATCTATATCTTATATATAAATTGAAATGCTTCTCCTTATTGTGCTTTTTCCCTCTTTTTTTCTCTAGGGCCCTGTAATTAAAAGCAGAATGCTGTGTTAAGAACCACTTCAATCTAAAAGCTTAAATTGTTAGAAGGTCTAGGATTGATTTTATTATTATTTCTAGCACACCCTTTCATGTTAAAGCCCTCTGGGCTTGAAGCATGGATAAAGCATAGGCACACCATACTTTGAGCTGAAATTTAATTTAATTAGAAGAATGGAGGTGGCAAGGATCAAACTCTTGACTGCTTAGTCATGAAAGCTCTAATGTCATGTTAAGAATCACTTCAACCCTTAAAGCTTAAGCTGTTAGGAGATGGCCCAGGATTGGTTTTATTAATATCGCAAAACATTATGGATTGTGGATCACTTGACTGGTGAACTGGTTGCTTGAATTTTCTTGCTATTTTTCGGAAGTTTGAGCAAGTTAAGTCTCATTTACTTTTGATGCAAATATATAGATTAATGTCTGGATGTTCATCAAGCTAGTTCATATGTGATTTAGGCATGGAAGTAGGATGCTTAGATAGAGTAGAAACCTGTTTAGAATTGGGCTTTGAACAAAAGCTAAAATTGGATAAAAGTTGCTGGAAGAAAGCACACCTTTGTGTTTTTTTTTTTTTTTAATATTATGTTGTCAACCTTTATCTTAAATGGTAAAAACAGAGTGGAACCACTCTTTGATTTGGATCAACTTTGGCCTGTTGCTCAGCTTATCACCTTTATTATAATTTATAAATTTTAAATGTCAATTTGTTTTGTTTATTTTGATTATGTGCCCCATAATATATTATATATTAATTTTTTGTCAGTTAGTTATATCAGTGTTGATGAAACCACCTGCACCAGTGTACTGTGTTGGTATTGTTGGTGTTCTTGCTTCTGTGAGAGCTGTATCTAGTACACACAAGTGACAAATTATGGTTCAAGGATGTTCTGAATTAGTACCAGAATTAAAGATTCCTGAACTAATATGAAATGGACTTGCATTTTCCTGGAAAGTGAGACAGTTGTCACTTGTTAAAGTACAAACGACTTGCAAGCTAATATCCCCTTGGATTTGTTGTGTCCTCTATATGATTAATGCCAACATTCTAAAATTGCGCTTTGTCCCACATATAGTTTCAGTTGTACTTGTTGGGTTCTGTTGCCTTGCTGTCATCGATCTTGTATCTTAGTTAAAATGTAATGTGAGGTAATTTGTCTTGGAAGCAAACTTTGTCCAATAAAAGCTCATGGTTAGTGTCATTTATGCTATAGACATGTTTGTTGCCTATGTTATTGATTACCCTCTCTACTACTTATATCTTCAAGATTCCACTTGGTGTTTCAAAGAATTGAAAAGATTCTGAAAGATTTTCTTCATTAAAGGATATAGGAGAGAAAATGAGGGATCATTTGGTTAGTTGTGAGGTATGTTGTAAAACGAAAAAAGAAGGGGGTTTAGGTCTTGAAAATTTGGTTCCCAAAAACACTGCTTTGTTTGGAAAATGACTATATGATGTTTCCCTCTAGAGACACCTCTACCTATGGCATAAGATTATAAAGAATAAGTGGTTTACACCAATGGATGGGATGTCAATCTCTTTGCACCATTCCTCCACCAACTTCTCTACCACACATGGAGTTCAAAGGGTGCATTTGGTTTGGACATTTTTTGTTTTCATTTTCATTGAAAACAGGAAATAAGAGTAAAAATGTGTTTGGTTAAAAATTTTAAAAATGTTTTCTTGAAAATATTGCTTAAATTTCCTGAAAATTTGAAAACAATACAAAGTTGTTTTAGTATTTCCTGTTGAAAATTTTGAAAACTGAAAACAAGAATTTTGAAAATGCAATGGCAATATCGTAATTAAGTTAAAAACAACAAAAACGCAGTGGCAATTTCATAAATAGTAAAAAAATTAGTGACAAAAAAAAATAGAAAAATTAGTTTTCATTCTCTGAAAATAAGATTAAGCATTATAAACCAAACATGTTTTATAGTTTTCATTTTTTGAAAACAAGAAATGGAAATAAAACTAAACATATTTTCTAAAATTTGAAAATGAAAATCTTTTTTAAGAAATGAAAACTGGAAATGGAAATAGGAAATGTTTATGCAAACCAAACGTATCCTAATATTTTTTGGAATTTCCATTTCTCTTGGAACTTGAATGATGTATGAGCAACTGCATTGAAATCCCTTTTGTTGCTGCTAGATTTGGTTCATTTGTATTTTGGATTATATGAGAGGATTTAGACTTTTGATTCTTCTGGTGTGTTTTCTTGGAAATCCTTTTTCCATTTCTTCATGCAGTACCAGAACCATGATAGAATTTCCCTTAAGGTTTTAATTCATTTGGACAACTATACTCAATAGGATTAATACTCATGATATGTTGCAATTTCGTAGACTAAACAAGGATTTGTCTCCTGAAACACGTGATGTGTTACTTTAGTTCAGAAACGGAAACACGTTTTTCTCATTGCCCAGCTGTCAAATACACCCATTGGCAGTCATGCAGAGCAACTGGAGAGCTCTTTTGTTTTGATGTCTTTGTTTGTATTTACTTTTTCCAGCTTTTTTAAGGAGGATATCTTATTCTCCTTTTCTTTTTTCTTTGTTCTCATTCCCTTTTTCTAATAAAAATTTGTATTCAAAAAAGGTTGTCATTATGGAAGCTTCTAACCCAGTGCCTTCACTCTGCATGTTTGGGTTATCATGGTGATGGTACATAGGGTTTGAATGCAGTAATTTATATACTATTAAGTTTATGATAACTTTCATGTTTTTTCACAGGATGACTCGTATATTGACAGCTACATAAGCACCATTGGAGTTGATTTTGTGAGTACAACTTTACAAGGTTTTAGCTTGAAGCCTTGAACTAATTTGGAAAACATGTCTATACTGATCATTTCTTGTTTTTGTGTGTAGAAAATAAGAACTGTTGAGCAGGATGGGAAGACCATCAAACTCCAGATTGTATGTATCTGATTGGATCTTATTTTGCTTTTTGTCTGCTGATATTATATTTTCAATGGGCTTGAGTTATCTGTTTTTAATATTTGCTAGACACATTCTGCTTCTGTTCTGTTTGCTTTTCATAAGACTTTCCTTTCAGAAACTATCATGTTTCTAGACTTTGTGCGTCACTACACAAGGTTATATTGACAGATGTTATCTGTTCTATACGTAGTGGGACACTGCTGGACAAGAACGATTTAGGACAATCACCAGTAGCTACTATCGCGGGGCACATGGGATCATTGTGGGTGATGATTTTCTTGGCATAGGTTTCCGCATATAGAAGATTTCCCTCCTTTGTGGGGTTCTCCTTTCATGTCTCAACTGACTGGTTCCTCTGGCAGATTGTTTATGATGTGACAGACGAAGAGAGCTTTAATAATGTGAAGCAGTGGCTCAGCGAAATCGACCGCTATGCTAGTGATAATGTTAACAAACTTTTGGTTGGAAACAAGAGTGATCTTACAGCAAATAAAGTTGTCTCACATGAAATGGCTAAAGTATAGCTTTGTCATACATCTCTTGATTTTGTGTTCTCTTCCGATTAAGTAAATAGTTTCTAGTGTGTGCATGTTTACAGTTGTCGAGAGTTATTTCTTCCACATTCTTGATCCAGTTCATCCCCATGCCCTTTTCTATTTATTTTCCTTTTGTAGGCATTCGCTGATGAAATTGGCATACCGTTTTTGGAAACAAGTGCTAAAGATGCGACGAATGTGGAACAGGCATTCATGGCCATGGCTGCTGCAATCAAGAATAGGTACCCATTCTTGTTCATTATTTAATGGTAGATATGAAAAGAAGAATAGGTATCCATTCAATCACATGAAAATTCAAGGATATATTGTTGGTTATTGAAGAAAAACAATAAGTAATGAATAAGTAGATAGAAGCAGATAAATAAAACAAAAAGTAGAATTTTGTAAGCATGGATTATGATTAGTATATATAGATACCGACTAGTTTTGCAAGCCCTTTCAAAACTTAAGGTAGTGTTTAGAATCAAATCTACAATGAATTCAATTCAATTCAATTGAAATCTATTATTAAATGAAATCTTATATTTGAACTAAAATCTTAAATTTTTTTAAAATTCAATAGAATTCCATTGTTAAGAATACATTTTAAATTCATAGAATTCAATTAAACTTTTAATTTTACAATTATAACCTTTATTAAATATGTTTTCATGTTTTACACTTTACAAAGCTTAAAATCGTTTCTACAACTAATGCATCTAAGTTTTCAACATAGAAATGCAAAGAAACTCAACATTTACTGTCATAATAATAGCTTGACATATTATGCTTGATTGTGTAATAATATTCAAGTCTTTTTACAATAATGTTTATAAATGTAATAAATGATGATTAGTTGGATAAAATAGTGATTTGGTGTTAAATCAATTTTTAATATCTGAAATCCTATCAACTTTGATTGGATTTAAAAACTATGGGAAATCTGCATTTTTTTTTTTAAATACTGAATTCAATTATACCTCAAATTATATTTCTAAACAACTCAAATTAAAAAAAAAATGAGAAATTCAATTCAATTCTCAATTTTTAGGAATTCCAAACACACTCGAAGGGTATGTTTGGACGAGGGATGATAGGGAGGAAGGAAATGTTTGACTTAAATCTTTCCTTTGTTTGAGATATTTTTACAAGGAAGGGAGGAGAATGTAAGAATTTCATGTAAACCTCTCAACTCCTCCCTTTTTTGAATTTAAGTTCCCTCGATTTGGGATATTTTGGAGGAGAAAAAAATATATGCTATTATCATTATTTTCTAGAGTTTTAATATTAGAGACTTTCTATCCTATTCAGAAGTAGGTTTTTACTTTTTATATTTTATATTTTTATAATTTTTATTTTAAGATAATTTAAAAGAATTTAAAAAATAAATAAATAAGAAAAAATAAAAGAATATTTTTTGTTTTACTTAATATTTTTATTTCTTTTTTATTATTTTTGAATATTTGTGTTATGAAATTCTTTTATTTTTTTATTTGTTTCAAAATTTTTTAAATTATTTCTTAAAGTAAAAATTAAAAAAAAACATAAAAATATAAAAAATAAAAACTACTCCCTCGAGTAGGATAGTAGGGCCCTTAATATTAAGACATATACATTCATAATTAATCATTTTAATAAATAAATTTATAAAAATTTTATCATAATTTTTTTTTTCCTTCTTAAATTTATACATCCGAAAAAGTGAAAGGAAAATCATCATTTAACTTTTCTTTTTCCTCCTTTCTCTATCCTTTTTTTGTGGTTTTTGGATTCTTTTCCTTCTCTTTCCTTCCCAACTCCCAAACATGGATTCCTCTAAGATACACCCACTCCCCCTTTTTTTTTTTTTTTTTACTTTTTAAAAATAATGAAGTAGTTTTTATCTTATATATTTTTTTCAGAATTTTTTAAAATATTTTTTAATTTTTTCTTGAATTTTTTTATATTTTTTTTACTATTCATCTATAATTTTTTTTTACTATTCATTTGTAACTTAAAAAATTCTGTAAAAAATGCAAAAATTTTAAAAAAAATTTATGATATAAAACTTGATTAATTAATTTTAAAAAATTTAAAAAAATCAAAAATTATATAAAATTTTTTTTTTTAAATTACCCTACCGCGGCGGTAGGATAGTAATCACCCCCAAACATACCATAAAGGTTTTCTCCTTTACCCTTTCTCTGGATGCATGTAAATTGAATCACTTATTTATGATATATATATTTCGGCCACTGACATCGGATCACTCTATCTAATGTTAGCTATCTCCTGAATGTAGAATGGCAACCCAGCCAGCCTCTAATGACGCAAGGCCTCCAACAGTGCAGATCAGAGGACAGCCCGTTGGCCAGAAAGGTGGGTGCTGCAGCTCTTAACCACAAGTTATTATTTAGTTCCATCTCATTTGGTCGTCGAGTGCACGTAATGTAAGATCTGTTATTTCACTAAACAGTAGACTAATGTCAAAGAATTCCGCTGGTGGTTTGGGAACTGGCCTAGATGAATCCCATTCTTTATAATATACTTCTTGATGTTATAGCTTGTGCAAAATATAGTTATTTAATACTCAGTAATGATAATACTATATACCTGCACATATTCATTCCCTAGAATTGCAAGTTTGACACAGTTATTTTTGTTTATTTGATTGCTTCAGAAAATGATGTCTTGGAACTGCATACTCCAGCATGTGGTATTAAATTTAGTCTCTTTCCACCGCGTTCCCTGACATGGACCCTGACTTGTATCACTCCATGAAACAATTGCAAACCCGTAATTACTGAGTCATAGGAGTAAAACTTAAAGCAAAAAAAAATAAAATAAAACAATAGAGGGTAATTCAAAATTTTAAATGGATGAGCATTTTACCGTTATATATATATTTATAAAATTTTCTTTTTAATATTTGTCATTTCTTTTTATTTTTGAAATGATAATTGATTTTTTTTTTATGTAAGTGTGAAAATAGTTTTTTTATTTTTTATTTACATACTATGTTAGTATTAAAGATAAATTGATTTTTTTACATATTTACAAAAGAATTAAGTATTATTTTAAAAATAAAAATGATGATGTGTCATACTAGCTCACCTCAAAAAAAGTTATGGTAATTTATTCAATTATAAATTAAAGTGAGAATATTGATATGCATCTACTTATGAAAAAGTCCAATCTCTTAAAATAATAGAATTGTGAGCACTAACGGCGAAACAACTACCAAGAACAGAAGTAAATATTTTGTATCACTTGCCTGATTCATTTTGATTCCTTTGTCATTTTTCTTGACTGAGTTGATATTGTTGTAGAGTGATGATTTTATAAACTCTAATTTAGTATGAGCTTATATGTGACAATTTTTTAAATAAATTTTATTTAAAAAAATCAAAAATTTTATTAAGTTTGAAATTAATTTTCTACTATGAAAAGTTGCCACTATAGAATTCATGATAAACTCAAATTCATGAGATCATCACTCATCGCTATATATAAAATGTGAAACTTGTATTTAGAAAAATCTTGTTCATTTGTTTTGATAGAAAGTGAATTTTTGAAAAACACTTTCTTAACTTTTTGTTATTTAGTTCAGAAAAAAAAAAAAGTTTGTCAAGGGAAAGTTTTTTTAAAAATCAATAGAATTAGCAACAAGTGGAAAATGACTCTTGTTTTTCAGAAGCAAAAATTATTTTTTATTTTATAATCTTTATCTCCATTCCACTTTCAACTTTTATTGTGACTCAACATTCAAATTGGGTCTTAAGTGTCCACCTAGACCTAAATCTCAGTCTTGGGACGGTCTGTTTCTAATTTAAATAACAAAAATATTTTTTTATATGATGTATAAAACAATAAAAAATACTTTTTACTAGTCCAAATAATAAAAAAATATTTTCCATCAAAAACATTTTGCAAACAAGTATTTTCGTCAAAACAAATGAACTCTTAGTTTCATTGTAAGATTAGGATTCAAACTCACCTAGAGACACAAGATCAAAGATTCATTTGTAGAGTGAAACAGTATATTGGTGTATATATACTTGAGTAATAATACTAATATACAATTTTTTCTTGCATCACTCTTTCACATTTTCTCACACATATTATTTTATTATTATCTATTACATATTATCATCTATCATTATTATTATTTTATAATATATTAATATTTAAAAATGAGATATAATAATAGTATAAGAAAAAATTGTATATAAGTATCATTATTCTATATCCATTACCCATTCTTCATCTAGTATGTAACTAAGTTGGAAGTTAGTTAGGAAAGTTTGTAAACTTCATTAGCATATGATAGCATTTAGGAAAAAGTACAGCCATACTTCTTTCAATTTAAATCATTTGCAAACATCCCTTCAACTCAAAAATTTGACAAATCAACCCCTAAACTATTATTTTTCTTCATTTTAGTTTTTTCGTTAACATCAACACTGTTAATGAATATATGACTATGCACATGATTACTTATATATGTGTGTATTTTTCATTGATTAATTTGTTAAAAAATTATTTATTTTAGATAAAAATAATAATTTTTTATGACTTGAACATTATTTTATAAAATCATTTTCTTCTCTTTTCCTTCTTGCTCTTCAAGTTCTCCATTTCTGTCCTCTGTTTCATTCCTTATCCTTCAAATCTCCCAATTTTTGGGTGCCCAGTAGTTATCTGAAACATTTTCAATTCTGGGATGATCCGATCCTCTTCTTTCATTCCAAAATATGGATAGATTTGAAAGAATGCAAGGAAAGGGAGGGAAGTGAGATTCAGTAACGGTTCCCGTGAAGACAATCGTATTGCTGACTGTCTTGCTTCTGCTATCCATGACTTGGGCTTGGGGTCATGTTTTCCTAAACCTCGCAGGCACTTGGGTACAGGGGTGGAGGGTGACATTTTTCATTGAGGGCTAGAGAAAAAAAATTAAATATATATTAATTAAATATAATTAAAAAATTTAAATAGTCAAATATATTGAATAATATACAAGCCAAAAAAATTATTAATTATAAATAATTACTTATAAAAAGAGTTGTATTTAACGATTTTTTAATGATTCAAATTTAAATATTTAATTATTATAAATTTTATACTAAAAATAATGATAATTTCTTCTTTCTAATGTAAACAGAGATAATATAACTATATCAAACCCATAAAAGAAAAAAAAAAAGTGAATATAATACGTTTTTCCACTATTCCACGTAAAGCCACAAAGGAGAAGGGGATATTTTTTACCAAGTCCACGGCCCACCACAGAATTTCAGGGTATAATTAAGAGCACAAAATGCAATAATGCATGAGATGAGCGGAAAAAAGAAAAAACAGAGCAAATTTAGTTTAATGTAAACTTCTTTAATGAGTTATATTTTTTCATTTTGTGATTTAATTTTTATTTAATTTTATAGTTTTAAATTTTTATTATTATTATTTTGTGGTCATATTTTAATATAATATGAAGTTAAAAAAAATTTAGTTATGAAAGAGAGTAAAGATTTTTAATTAAATACTTAAAGTCTTCTTTAAAAATAAATTTTTTAATTAGTGAAATTAAATTATCATGTTTTTATTTTTAAATAACAAATATTACATTCTATTAACAAAATTTTAAAACTTTGGGGGCTGCATCCCCCTACCACCCAAGGACACTCCTCCCATGCTTGTGTAAGCCGGCCGTGCTAATTATTTTGAATAATATTATTTACACATAATTTTTCTTACATTATCTTTATATTTTATCTCATATATTATTTTATTATTATTTATCATCTATCATCATCATTATATTAAATCAATGGCTAATATTAAAAATGTAAGAAAGGTACAAGTTTTTTATGTATGAATAACATTATTGAATTATTTCATGGGATATCATCCCCTCAAAAAACTGAAAGTAATCTTGCTCAAAGATATAGGCACCGAATATGTTAAAAATTATAATAAAATTATTTATGACATTTTCTTAATAGTTTAAACTTTTGAATTAAAATAATTTTTGCTATAATTAAATTATCGACACTTGAAGTCTAAAAATCTCTTAACAACTTAAACTTTTCAATTGAAATTGTTATAGACAATGAACTGATTAGAGTGTTGGCCTCACTTTTGGTTTTCTTTTTAGAGTTTCTATGGCTGTTATTCAAGGGGGTGTTGGCTTTGAAGCTTGAAGTTTAGGTTCCATTGGTTGCTTATCTGCAGACTTCGACCCCTTAGTGCTTGTATCTTCATGTAATTTTGAACAAAAGAAAAAAAAGAAAAGCTAGTTTCATATAAAAATAAAAATAAGAGAGATGCAAGGAGCACCACTAACAGCACAATTAAACAGAAATCGAATCTAACACCCCCAATATTTCTTTTAATTTGGAGGTGGAGGAAAGAAAAGGAGATTTGGGATCATGGTCAAGACATTAAACATCACCTTCAGTGACATTAAACCCATCGATTTAGGATTTTGGTTGGGGCTTTTTTCATGTTGAAATCCATTTATTTGTTTAGGATTTTGGGTTTTAGAGAAGAAAGACGATGGAGATTTGAGTGATGATTTACTTTTCTCTGCTTGCTATTTGAAGATTTGGGATATGGAGTCGAGAGAAAGGATCTAGAGATAGAAAAGTTTGAAATTGCTTGCTATGTCAGAGTAGCTTTTGATTTTCTTGATTTATTTTTTATTTTAAGAAATCATTTAAAAGAACTATTTTTTTTTTACCTTTTGTTTCTATTTATTTTAGAAAATTTGTGTTATGAAATTTTTTTTTAAATTTTTTTTATATTCTTTTAAATTATTTATTAAAAAAATTATAAACAAATTAAAAATCAAACATCAAAAAATCAAAAGGAGTTTTAAGGGCATCTCTTTATCAATTATTTTTAGTTTATATTATAAAAGTAGGTGAATCTATCCTACCCCATACTGACCGTAAGATAAACAGTTTTGTCCCCACCTCTTTTTTCTTTTTTTTTTACATTAATTAATTATTTTTATGTCATTTTTTTTGAAATTTTTTTAAATGTTTTGAAATTTTTTATTTATAAAAAAATAAATTTAAGAAAAATTATGAATGAATAGTATAAGAAAAAAAATAAAAAAAATCAAATATTTCAAAAAACTCTCAAGAAAATAATGAATTAATGTCCAAAAAAAGAAAAAGAGAGATGGGGATATATAATGCTATGCTGCTGCCCGCATAGTGGGTGGTAGCATAGCAACCCCCATAAAAATATTCAGTTATCATAAATAATTGAAATTAGGCTCTTCTGCAAGTAATTTTAAGGACTCTTCACATAAGCCTAGTGTTAACTTTAAGATTTAAACCAAATAATTAAAGTAAAGAATACACCTTTTAACTATTAAGCCTGGGTTATATTCTATCAAATTTTGTCACACTAAAGATCTTCATACTTAAAGCGTGATTAAAGCACATATTCACTATACTTTATGGTAAAACTTAATTTTACTAAAACAAAATGGTCCAAAAAACTAAAGTAAGTAAAGAGACTTCAACTTTTAAGGTAGGGGTATTGGCCACTTATGCAAATAACAAAATTTTGATCTCTTTATTTTTCTCGTGTTTTTAAATTACTCATTAATTGTTTGAATAATTTTTTATTAAATAATTTAATTCAATTGATATTGATATTTTAAAAATATTTTTGTAATATAATTATAAAATATAACCAGTTTATGTTTAAATTTTTATTTAACCTCTCAATTAATATTGATATTTTGACTATTCTAAACAGTTTCAATTTAAAACTTCAAAGTTTTATTATTTTTTGAACTACCTATTCTAATCAATCTCATTAATTAGCATATCAACTTAAAAACTCATTTTTTTAAAAATATTTGTATTATCATGACAAACAATCCCATCAAACTTTATACTTTCTTCAATATTTTGATGTATCACCATCACTTGATCATGTAAAAATTTGAACCATCATAAAAATGATATAACCCTATAAAAAAGAAGAATAACAAGAATGAAAAATAATAGAAACACAGAAATTAATTGTTTATCAAAATAATAAATTTAATTACGTAACATATTGATTTTAATTAAAAATATAAATCGAGAGTGAAATCTATAATAATATTATAAAAGTGCCCCTCAAAACACCAAAAATTAATGTTTTAATTAGTTTTTATGGGTGCTTTTAGGTCCAGCAAAATTTATACAAAATTTTCTTAGCTGGTGATGCCTCTGAAAAATGGGAATTTCCAATTAGTGTTGGAACTTGGGGGCTAGCTATACTTAGAGCTGATCTAGAACCGAGCATATATGAATTTCCAATTACTGTGTTGTTTAAATATGAATTAAAAGATGCAAGCGTTAGCCCAACACGAATAAAAATAGAAATATGACGTTCAATAAAAAATTTTAAATCATTTCAAAAATTTTGAAAATACAAAAATAAATTTCTTTAAGAAAAAATTTAAAAAATTTAATATGTATAAAAGTTATAAAATTATATATTTTCCACAGATAAAAGGAAATTAAATTAATATATAAATAAAATTTTAAAAATAATTATAATTCTACAAACATTTTTAAAATTTAAAATTTTGTTGAGCTACTTTTTACATTTTTAAGAATTTTTTGAAATTTTTTACTTTTCATTTGAATAGTATTTTTAAATCAGTAACATCAAAACTTAGTACTGTTCAAAGAAAAAGTAAAAAAATTTCAAAAATTTACCATAATTTACAGAACAACACCTACAAGAATTGAAGAAAATACTTTAATGGTTGAACTCATCAACTTAAGAGGTTTATTTTTAAGAGAAAATACATGACTTTTATAGTTTTAGTTTTGGAACCAGAATAGCATCTTCAACAATTTAAGACATTGCAAAATTCAACCTAAAACATAAAAACAAATTAGAAGTAGCCGTCACGGCATCTTCCACTAGGAATTGCCTTGTTGTATGATAAAGAATATACGAACCCAAATTTGTAAGCAAAACTGAGTATTCAATCTAAAAATACTCGGCAACATATATGTCTTATCCACCATGAAATACCCCCAAAATGTCAAACACAGTAAAAGCAAAGCATAACAATTGGGGGAAAAGGCTACAAGGGAACAAAGGACCGTAAGAACAACCTAAATTTACATTCTAAGGCTGAAAATTAAATAACCCTCCTGATACAGGCAATCCAATTACCGTAGTTATTTTTCTGTTTTAGTTCAAAGCAGATGACCCAAAATCGAATAAAGGACAGGGAAATGTCAGCAAGGTTCTGGAAAATCTCACTTGGCACCCAATGTTGGGAACTGCCCAGGATCTTCAATTGATGGAGCAGGTACACTGCTGGTCACATTTCCAACATAACCGCCTCTTGATCCACGGCCACGCCCCCGACTGCGCCCACCTGAATAGTACCTTTCCCCTTCAGCAGGCTTCAGAAACTCATTAATGCTGACAGACTAATAAAATGAAATCCAAGAAATGAAATAAAAGTCAGGACAACTAAAAAGCTGCAAAAAAACAAAGATTGACAGAAGTAAACCATGACACCATGAAGGTTGGCAATTCAAAGTTTACAATCTTCTTAAAAAGAAACTATAAAGTAAGGGAAATATATTGCATGTTAAAACTTAAAACACAGCCAATATTACAGACTGATAGTCAACGTTTCCATGACACAATGAAAACTTAATTAACTGTGTGAATCCCATAGTCCAGAGACATGTCAAGAATAGATCTATTATTAGAGGGAAAACTAGATTTCCAAGTTTCTAACTCTAAAACTTGCTAACAGTAACATTACAAGGAAAAACACCAATTATGTTACTCACTGAGTACATTACCAAATTACATTTAAAAAAACACAGAATTAATAAAACATTGCATGTAGACAAGGATTTCAACTTTCCAAATAATAATCAATATGATTTCAGACATCTTTTCCAATACTTTGTAGAGTAACTCAAGCAACCTATGCTCTAGTCGTCTTACATAACTTCAGCTGATTTTTAGTTATAACATAAATAGGTTTAATATTTAAGTTTCGAAAGTGACAGGCACATGTCTGATGCATGTAGGCAAACAAGAGCCATTCTCAACACAATATACTTAGGTGAACACCAAAAAAGAAAAAATGACAACTAGGATCTAATTACAAAAGATAATGAATTATAAGAACCCAATGTCAACAACTGATTTAAAATTTGGGTAAGACTAAACATGATTAAACAAAGAGAAAAAACACCCCCACCCCAAAAATTAACCCTTACTTTTTGGTGGAAATTGAGGCTAAAATGGTTTAGAGGGAGTTTGTATCCCGCCTCCACTCCGTTCCCCCTATCCAATAGAGCTCCCACACAAGAGAACACATTCCCCTCCCATCTTACTGCCGCTCTTGCAAACACATTATTAGCATAGAAAACAAGTAAAACAAGATAACCAAAACATGATGAAAATAAACAAAGCCACTACACCTACAAAAATCATGACATGCTTCAGTCAAAGCAACCCTAAACAGATTCAAAAGGACAAGTACCTCTTGACTTGGTCACAACAGAAGGACTACAACTGCTACCCAATATCACATAAGAAATAGCATCAAATCATGGAGTTCGACAAGTATGGATAAAGACAGAACAGCAAGTCAAGGAGCTTAGAATGTGGCACAAAGGGGTTAAAGACATAATAGAACACTGTAGCTTTCTTAATGGGTAGAAAAGCTAAAATACTATGTTGTATTTTCATGTCTCTTAGCAACTGCATCCTGTTTTGTTTCAAACTTTTTTACATCTATATAACACTACCAATTTTTCATCACAAATTGGAAGCATAGGAACTGAAGTGCATGGTGTTCCATAACGTAAGTTCCTGAATTGCAGTTCACTAGGTTAGCCAAAAGTGGTGTTAACTTAGACTAGAATCTATCAGTAATCATTTTAATTAGAGTGAACTAACAATTTGGTCCTTCAAAAATACATTTCGTCTCAATTTAGTCCCTCAAAGTTGAAACGTCTCAATTTAGCCCCTCAAAGATTCATACCGTCTCAATTTGGTCCCTCTGTTTAATATGATGGATAGAAAGCTGAAATGACAGTGACGGAAATCCATATAACATTGACACGTCAACAATCACATGTCATGTAAACTTTTGTCACTACTACATGGACTTTTGTTACTGCCACATGGACTCCCGATCCACCATATCTAACGGAGGGATCAAATTGAGATGGTATGAATATTTGAGGGATCAAAATGAGAAGTTTCAACATTAAGGGACCAAATTGAGACAAAGTGAATCTTTGAGGAACCAAATTGTTAATTCACTCTTCGAAATATTATTTGGTTAAGTTTTTTTTTATCTATTTTCCTTTTCAGGCATATCTTCATTGTTTTGGCAAATATTCTCATTATTATTCTAATTCTTCAAATTGAGGTATGAAATCTTGTGAATCAAGTCAAAATATTCTTGTATTTCGAAGGAATCAAGTCAAAATATTCTTGTATTTCGAATAATCAATTTATAAATTTTGCACCCAAATAAATCATTTTCTTTTTACCCAAAAAACAAGTACCAAAAATAAAGTCTTAACCAATATTTTAAAATTCATCTTGAATAACCAATTCATAATATTATCATATCATTTGATCAATTGGTTTATATATAACCAAAAATATATATAAACACGGTATCATAAAGAAATATGAAAAATAAATAATGATTTAAAGGCGACTCAAGATAGTGAATTAACAATTTGGTCCATCAAATATACACTTTGTTTCAATTTGGTCTCTCAAAAATACATTTCATCACAATTTGATCCCTAAAAGTTGAAACGTCTCAATTTGGTCCTTCAAAGATTCATACCGTCTCAATTTGGTCATTTCGTTAGACATGGAAGATGGAAAACTAACGTGGCAGTGATGAAAGTCCACATGACATGTGATTGTTGACTTTTCAATGCCACGTGGACTTTCGTCACTGCCACATTAGCTTTCTACCTGCCATATCTAACGAAGTGACCAAATTGAAATGGTATGAATCTTTGAATGATCAAATTGAGACGTTTCAACTTTGAGGGATCAAATTGAGATGAAATGTATCTTTGAAGTACCAAATTGTATTCACTCTTTTAATTAAGCGTTGGTGGTGGGTAACTTTCATAATTGAGCAAAAAATAGTGGCCCCCTCAAGGAGCTTCAAATACACAAAGATCATAGGACAATTGCAAGAAAGTCGCACCTTCTTGGATTTCTCTTCCTTCTCGAAAGCCTCTTTGCGCTTATCCTTATCAGATCCCTAGAAAGAAGAAAAATGTCAAGTGTCATCATCTGACTATAAGTTATAACCATTTTAATATGAACAACTAGAATCATACAGGCAAAAGGGCCAAAATATTCTCACCAATTTAATGAAGATGTCATCATTGTCTTTCTTACTTGACAGCTGCTGCATGGATTCGAACACTTTAACATCTACCTTTCTCTCCTTAGTCTTAAGTGCTTGCAAGGCCTTCCTTTTCTCTTCCAGCAATTTTTCATATTCCTCCAGCGTCATCTCCTATCATACAGCGTAGACACTAGTTAGGTATGTAATTTAAATGAATAACAACTCACTGATTAAGGAATTACAAATATATAACACACTAACAAAACCATATGTTAACAGCAGCAAGAAAGATATATGCTCCTGAACACTTTGGAACACAGTTCAAGAAGATACAGAAAAATGAGAAACAATGAAACAAATAAAGAGAGCAGTCCATACAATTCAGAAAGATACACTTAAGTGGACTAACCAAGCTGAACTTTATTGGTTTATCATTCATTCATAGCCTCCAGAGCCTTCCTTGTAACTGTTAATTCACTTTAAATATTTGACCATACGCAGTGTAATAATTTCATATTAAACCAGTGATAAGACATATACTGTATTCTGTTTGTCTATTGAACAAGAAAATGTAGAAAAATACAAAGCAGGTGCTGGTTAAATAGAAAACACTTAAATAAATTTGGGCATTCACTTTATCCTCAGGATCTTTTTCTTCAGCTTCATTAGCAGGGCTCTCCTTGTTGCCATCTGCTACCTCTCCCTCAACCGCAGGCTTCTCATCACCCAAATTCTTATCAGTTTCAGTCACAACTTCCTCAGTCACCCTAAGTAAATCCAAATCAAAGAGAAAAGGAATAAATAATGACAATCACTTCATAAATATAATATATTCTAACTAAAAATATGTGCCAAGAATCACCATTAGTAGCATGAAAGTATTGGGTTGTAAAAGGAATTCTTACTGAGCAAATTCATCAGTCTGCATTCCCCAGTTACCTCGCCCAGCACCTTCACGTTTGATTTCATTTCTAGAAATAGAACAAGCCACATCAATATTGGTATAAACAAAAGTTATGGTAAGATATCAACAGTTAGTGACATTATTCACCCGCGTCCAGTCCCACTGCGGCGTTCAAATGCTCTTCGTGGGCGTCCCTCTTCACCCACTACTTCTCCATTGCTGTAACCACCTCGACGACCACCACGATAAGGACCACGAGGTCCACCATAACCACGCCTTTCTGAGGGCCTGCCAGTATCTCCTCCTTCAAGAGAACCTTGACCAGCAGTTGCTCCAGTGGCAGTGAATGAGTTCTCATCATTTGAAGAGTCATGGTTAAAACCACCGCCACCATGACCACGTCCATATCCCCGACCACCTCCTCTTCCAGCTCCACGACCTCCACGAGAAGGTTCATTCTTTGCCTCCCTCACTATCAGTAAGAAAGAAAAAGAATGTAACTATATAAAAATGATAACCATGAAATGAGTATCGCCTATAGAAATAGCAATCAGGAATATAAAATTAACAAAAAAAAGCTAATAAAGAACAAATTGTTCTTTGAAACTGGCAGACGACCTCAAATTCCAGTTGTTCTACCCCATCAGACAAAAAACAAGAAAAGCGCAAAGATTGTCAATTCAAATGACAAGTGCTATAACTAAATGTTTTGCTTATTATGGCCGATGGAAATCTCAAGCTTCTAATCAGAACAAAAGATTCTTCACACAAGCCAATAACTATATATATATATGACTTCAAAGTCAGTTTTCTCAAAAAAATTGAAAATGAACAAACGAAAACAGCATATAACGTGTTTCAATTTCATACACCCATGTAAACGTATACACAGAGTAGAGTTTCAACATTAAACTAGCAAACCCAATAATAGAAAATAAAAAAGCAACAGGCAAATAACCCATCAAAGTCATCCGCCCAATATTACCTGACCTACCAAGGCCTCAAAAGAACATATGGCAAGGCGAAGTTCCAGTAACTAACACAATCAAAATGCCCACACCTTTCAAACAACCAACAGATAAGTTCCATTTCTATGCATCAGAATGCCATAACACAAACAAAAACAGCACTGAAGATTAATATCTTAGGAACCAAAATCAAACTTGTAAAGGGAAACTCCACCAAATAAATGGTAACCGGAAGCTCACCAGCCAGAGCTGGAGGAGGTGGCTTGGTAGGCAACTGAGCCGCCTTGTTCTGCTGCAGAGCGGGAGGACGAGCTCCCAGCTTGCCCTGGTCCTGGGCCGCAGCTTTCTTCGGGGCTGCCACAACCTTCTGCTGCTCAGCTGCGATGAGCTGCGATGGGTCATCGGCATCGTCACCCAACAAATCAAACGGGTTCATGGTCGCCATTACAGAACTCACCAATACAAAACCTCCCCACTCCTCAGCAAAGACTTACAACGAAGAGAAGGCGATCACTGAACCCTATCTCAGCAACAACTCCATCGTACTTACTACAGATAAAGCGATTCACGGATCAAGGAGAGCGAAGTTGAAGAAACAGAAAAAGATGAGGAGAATATGAGAGAAAAACCCTAGCCGCAAGGGAGGAGGAGGCTGTGAAGGTAGAGAAGAGAGTGAGCGAAAATAGAAGGCAACCTAATCTCAAACCCGGAATTTATTTGGGTGAAGAATTAGGACTTGTTACCGTGGTGCCGTGGCTCTAAAAATTCATTTTTAATTCCAATTCGAGCAAGGCAGCTTAGGTTTTAATATTTTTAAATTCCAAAATATATTTAAAAATAAATTATTAATGATTATTAGTAATGAAAAATGAAGAGAATAAATTTTGACATACTCCTTTTTTTTTGTCCAAAGATAGAAGTATTCATTAATGAATGAATGAAAGAAGGGGGATTACAATAAATTTTTATATATTCACTAATTATTAGATATAATTTTCATTTTTATGTAATGATTCCTAATTTGTTTTTCAAAGTGCAATTTAATTTAAAAATTTTTAACTTAAAGTAGATACATTAAATTAATAAAAAATAATCATATAATTATATTAAATTTACATTTTAAGTTTTATTTGATAAGAAATGATTACACATTTATATTATATCATATCATTTATGTATTACTCAATAAATACAAATTACTTATATCTTTTAAATGAGATCGAATAAGCCTAGCTTAGATTTCACGATGCATTAATGATTCAACTTCATTTTAAATGTATACATAATTTGTTTATTAGGTATTGCACAAATTAAAAATTTCTCTTATTTCACATGTCAGCTTCATTATCTCATATTAATTTAACTTATGTGTTTAGATAAAATGTTTATCCAAAAATTTTAGTATAATTAACTAAGCTAACTTGGAGGACATATCATGACACACATAGGACTCTTGGTTAAATTAATATTAATTTATTTTTATATATTTATATATCTTTAAAAAACATAATCTCAATTAAGAATAAAATAATGTACCTCTCACAAATTTAATTTTTATAAACCATTCATCTTATTACACACATTCCATTAAATTTAATTATGTAAAAAATGGGATGGAAACCCTAGCATCCAGGTACGTCCCAACATGGTCATCACTATCATGGGACTGGCCTCAAAAATCAGAATTTTCATCCTGACGTTGGAATACTTTTGGAATGAGATTTTATATATTTATAGGGATGTATCTTATGAGAGAAGTGATTTATTATGAAATGTGAGAAGAACAATTAATGACCATTGGATCAGAAATGAATGACTTAGATTACTCATTAAAAGTCACGTGCCTAATCTAAGCCATTCATTTATAATCCAACGGTCATTAATTGCTCATCTCATCTCTCATAATAAATCACTCATCTCATAAGATATGTCCTATATATATATATATATATATATATATATATATATATATATATATAAATTTTTAAATATATATACATCTCTTATAGTGTTCTGCATTTTTTAAAATTTCCCATGTCTCGTGTCGCGTGTCGCGTGTCGCGTGTCCCCTGCCTATGTCCGTGCTTCCTAGAGAACCAATCAATATAGTTTCCCCCAAATTGATAGGAAAGGGAAGATTTTTTAATTTACTTTGAAAGTTATTAATTATTTTCTTTCATCTTTTGTTTTTATTCCAATAACTAAGTCTATTTATCATAGATTTCATGGATTGGTACTTCCTAAAGAATAGGTGGTCAATGTGCTTGGTTGGAAAGTATATTACCATATTAAAGTTACTTCAAGAGGTATGTAAAAATTCTTATATATTTTTTTACTTCTCTTTCTTGCTATGAGTTATTTATCTATGTGTTTTGTTTCTACTTGTTTGCAAGCTTGAATGTTTTAAAAATTTTAAAACCCATTCTTGAATAGTAAACACTTACGATAAATAACTAGATCCTACTCTTGGCTATCTACTATAGCTACTGGTCGTTCTTCATATGATAAATGAGCATCTAGTTCCACTGGCACTTCAGGTAGAATATGCATATCATCTGGGATGTATATTCTTAACATGGACACATGAAACATGGGATGAATGATTGCCAACATGGGTGGTAATTCTAATTTATATGCTACTACCCCAACACGTTATATTATAAGAAAGGGTCCAATGTATCTAGGAGTTAGCTCACTCTTCTTGCCAAACTTCATTATTCCCTTCATTGGTGATACCTTTAGAAAGACTTGGTCTCCTACTTGAAATTCAAGTTATCTCCTCCGCTTATCTGCATATGCTTTATGTCAACTTTAAGCAGCTAAAATTTTTTCTCATATTTGTTTTACCCACTCCATCGCATCCATTACTAGATCAAGGCCATGTAATTTCATTTCCTATATCTTAATCCAACCCATTAGGGACCTATATTTCCATCCATATAATGCTTCAAAAGGATTCATTTGTATACTGGATGGTAGCTATTGTTATAAGTAAACTCAAAGAGTGGCAAGTATCTTTCCTAGCTTCCTTCAAACTCAAGAATACAGGCTCTAGCATATCCTCTAGTACTTGAATAGTTCTCTAGGACTAACCGTTCATTTAGGGATGAAAAACTGTGTCGAAGTGCAGCTGAGAGCGCAAAGTTTCTTAAAAAGATCTCCAGGAATAAGCTATAAACTAAGTACCTCGATTTGATATAATAGATCGAGGTACACCATGCAGTGTAACTATTCAGTTTAGATAAAGTTGAGCATACTGGCACATCAAATATGTGGTCTTTACCAATAGGAAATGAGCTATCTTTGTAAGTCGATCCACAATTACCCAGATGGAATCATATCCCTTGAGTTATTTTAGTAGACCAATGAAGATCCATAGTAACTCTCTCTCACTTCCACTCGAGAATGATCATGTTCTGATGTAGCCTTGCAGGTTTCTGATGCCCCACTTTAGCTTGCTGACAAGTCAGACAATGGGAGACAAAGTCGGCAATGTCTCTTTTCATACCCTCCCACCAATAATGAATCCTTAAATCTTGATGCATCTTATAGCTCCCTGGGTGCATTGCATATAAAGATGAGTGAGCATATTACATCATCTGCTTTCTTAACTCCTCAACCCATGGTACACATGATCGGCCTCAATAGAATATAATCCCTTGATCATTAATAGAAAAACCTGAATCAATTGTTGAATCAATCCTCCCTATTAGTTTATTCCTCTCTGGGTCACAAACTTAAGCAGCCTTAATCTGATTTATTAAAGGAGATTGTACCTGGAAACTAACCAAAAAGACACTTAGCTCAGCTATTTGTAATTTAATACCACTCGCTTCTAACCTATGCAATTCTTGGATCAAAGGTTTGCATTCAGCTTTTATGTGAGCTAAACTGCCAAGGGACTTCCTACTTAATGCATTTGCAACCACATTTGCCTTACTCGATTGATAGAGAATGGAATTAGTCATAATCTTTTATCAATTATATCCGCCAATGTTGACTCAAATTTAAATCTTTCTGCTCGAATATATACTTCAAGCTCTTTTGATTGGTGTAAATCTCACATACTTCCCCATAAAGGTAATTGTCACAACGTGACGGCCGGTGAATAGCCATCGCTTTATGACTTTAAGGCGCGTGAGGGAAAACGCAGAGAAAATAGGAGTCGCCATCAATTAATTAGGAGGATAATTGGGATCCTAAAAAAAATAAGGAGAAACTGGCCCTCGGAACCAGATGAAGGGTTCGGGAGTCTAATTACGTGTAGGGAAGGTGTTAGGCACCCTACAACAT